>BHFT01062656.1:0-14438 GCA_004320025.1 Laticauda laticaudata | reverse complement strand
GGGATAATACCCGAAGGAAGCTAAACAGCACACACACACACACACACACACACACACACACACATATATATATATATAATTTTTTTATCTGGCTGTATATATGTGTATATATATATAGTATATTTCAGAAGTGTTCTTAAGGAGGCCATAAAAAATCTGGGCAATAGAGACTTCACTTGTCTTTAATATATATATATTAAAGACAAGTGAAGTCTCTATTGTCCAGATTATGGTCTTTTCATGGACTCCTTAAGAACACTTCTGAAATACTTTATGGATGTTTTCCATAACTATATTCTGCAAACTATCAATATGTAATCTGTGCTAGTGATGTTAACTTAAACCAACATTCTCAGCTAGATATTTAAAATAAATAAATAAAACTCTGTCTTTTCTCACAATGGATAAGTATTACAAACATGTACAGGACATATTAGAATGTAAGTTAACCAATTGGTTTTTTTAAAACCCAAAATGCAGGCAATATCCTTTTTTTTCTCATGTATTTGAAAGTTCTTTCAAATTAGACTATCACTTTTCTTATTTTGCTAAATTCACTTATGAACTTCTGTTTCATTATAACCTTGGACCACATTCCAGTTGCTCTAAAATATTATAACTTATATGATGTCAGCTTTCCTAATAAGCAATACTCTTTATCATTGAGTTAATCCTCTAGGAGGATATTTAAGGAATCTTTTTATAGCCCTATTACTACTATACAGACAATACAATCTCTGTGTAAAACTAGGGGAAGAGCCTGGACATGATGGATTTCCAGATGAAAGGTACAGAACTTTTATAAATATATTGATATCTATATTTTTAGAGATTTATAATCAATGCATCTTTCTAAAGTATATTCCCTTTCTATATTCCCTCCATCTTTTTATACATCCTATGTTACAGTAATATTAATGCCTAAAAATGACCCCACCAAACATGCATGTTGTAGATCAATAACTATGCATAATATGAATGCTAAAGTATTAGTGGCACTACTAGTAGGAGGCTGCAGAAAGAAATACAATACTCTGATAATACAGCACAGGACTGTTATAAAAAAACATTAAAGTGGTAGTAGACACAGAATACAAATGACAGCTTGGCTGATCTGGGTTCATTAAATTTTGGTATTGTCACATACCATGACTTCTATATGAATTAGCAATAATAAATATTCATAATGTAACTGACAATAAATCAAGTTTAATTTCCCCTCTGAATTCTCAAAGAAAAATCAACATGCATTAAGCCACCCTGGTGGAGACTTTCAGAGACAGCTGCCCAAAAGGTCTCATTATATTTAATTTGGTCTTTGCATCTGCAAGAGGGTTCCATGACCGTATAATTTATGTCCCCACTTTTTATATGTGGTTTGATACAGCTGCCTTTTGATATTTTTGCACCCTTCCTCAGTTGTCCCTGATTTTTGATTTTTTTTCTAGATTCAATACTTGAAAGTATACCTCTAGAATAGTTTCAGTATATAATTGCTGCAAATACAGGTAGCCCTCTACTTACTATCAGTCGCTTAGCATCAGTTCAAAGTTATGATAGAATCCGCAAAGCTACATATAACAGTTCAAAATTGTACAATAACTCCTGCGCCACTTCTGTGGTCACGTGAATAAAATTCAGGCGGATTCACCCTTACAGCCAATTGCAGGGATAGTGCAGTGGCTCCCCGCCTATCTCCTCCATGATAGCCAATTATTAACAATACATTTTAAAGAGAAAGAGAAATAAGGAAATGAAAATATAAGAAAACCTTAGCCAGTGCAGCAGTACTAAAAAACCCATATTGCAAATATTGAAAAATCTATCCCACATAGCTCTTATCTCCATTTCCACCCCACCAGATCCTACCTCTTCCTCCCCAATTCCCTATCACCGAGCACTCATTTATCTTTTGTACTATGGAGCCTTGGAGTTCTCATTGAGGAAGGAGAGCAGGCCGCATTGCCCCTTGGCATCCCTAGGCTGTATGGCTCTATCCCAGAAGCAGGAACCACTTTCAGAGGAGCCATCCTTACCCAGGGGTGGGGTTCAAATTGTTTAACAACCAGTTATGTGGGCGTGGCTTAGTTGGTGGGCATGGCTTGGTGGTCATGTGACTGGGTGAACGTGGCTTGGTGGTCATGTTGGTTGGGTGTGGCCAATTCAATATCACTCACATCGAGGCACGCATCTCCTCACCTGGCCTCTCATGACTGTGGGGATGCTGCAACAGTCATTAGTGTAAAAAATGGTCATAAGTCACTTTTTTCAATGCCATTGTAACTTTGAATGGTCACTCCATACAAGTAAAGTATCAGCAAAGGAGGGGGAAAAAACTCCAGAGACGTTCTAGAGACAGGAAGTCTAGTCCTGCCAAGAATGTAATTAGGATTAATGGAGAGGTAGTTTCTGTAAGCAATACCAGAATGTTTCCTTCCTGCCTTCCTTACAGGATTAGACCAGTAATTTCTTCGAACAACCGGTTCTCCGAACTGCTTAGAATGTTAACAACCAGTTCTAGCAAATAGGTGCAAACTGGTAGAATCCCACCCCTGTCCTTACCCCAATGTAAGCTCTGGAGGCTGACAGTACAGAAGATAAATGAGGGATTGGTGATGGGGAGTGAGGAGTGTGGGGGATTCAGTGGGGTGGGAAGCAGGCCCCAAAGACTGCGGGGGCTCCAAAGAGCAGGAAGCAGAGCACAACCTGTCTCTGGGAATGGGGGAGGCCTTGGAAGGCATGGGGGGGGGGGCAGGTAGACCTGGTCCTACAGTCTCCTGTGCCATTCCTGTTCCTGAGGCACCCAATGATCCACTTAACCTGCATGGTCATTTAATAAAATTGGGGAGATCACAGGTGGGGTTATTAGTAAGGTGACCAACTATCCTCCCTTAGGGAGGACAGCCTTCCTTTTGTAAGTTCTGTCCTCTCTCAAAAAGTGTCCTCCTACATGTCCTCCTTTTTGATATTTGAAGACTAATCTGTAAATCTCCATATTTGATCGATGCCGATCCGATCCGTTGTGTGTGATGTGACATATTTGACATGACNTTTTTTTTTTTTTCAATTTATTTGTGTTCTCCTCATTGTAAAAAAGTTGGTCACCTTAGTTAGGCGAGATGATCATATGGAAGCTTTGCTTAATCACCATCATGACTTAGGACAGTAATGGGGAGACTCCAGTATGGTAATAAATTGAGGCCTATCAGTGTCTCACTGTGATGGCAAATGCATGAATGACTGTAGTGCAGCTTTAAAACTTCCACATCCCTTTTAAAAAATTCATATGTGATTCTTGTAAAAAAATGAATCTTTTTTGTTTGACCTTCAGAGAGTTTCAGATGCCACCTGTGTCCTGGAAACTGGTCTTATCATGATGGCAAATGTTACTGGATTTCCAAAGAACTGGGGACCTGGGACAAAAGCCAGGAAGACTGCAGAGCCAGAGGTGCTCAAATGTTGGTGCTAAAGGAACAGGAAGAAATGGTAGGTCAAGATTTGGGTTGGGAAGGTTATGGATGTTGATTAAGCAGATGCTATCCCACAGCAGATGCCCATGGGAGGGACAGAGAGGAGAAAGTATGTTAAAAAATAAACCAAGATAGCAACTGTGACTTGTGTGTTAGAAATCCTACCTTTTTTATATGTGTTATGAGCTGCATATTCCTCTTAAAGATGTTGAAGAGTAGACAACCAGCAGTGAACCATGTGCATCCAATTCAGTAGCTCCTTCCAGACTGATAAAGAACAATTGAAGAGCACCCTCAACATAAGGGTGATACTGAAAAAGATGGTTTCATTTTTCAGCAAATGCTTTATTATTACCGGGAGATGCATATCCCACTGTTGTATAAATGATGTATTTAATGCTTCTGTTGATTTTCTCCACAGTGACAACCTGTGCAGTAGGTTGGAAAGAGAGGCAGGGGGACTGGCCTAAAGTCACCCAGCCAGCTTTCACACCTAAAGGATAGAATTCATTGTCCCCTTGTTTCTCATCCAGAACGTAAATCACTACACCTAGCAGACTATCATATTGCAGTACATTTCCCTGAACTACTTCTAAGAAACTATTACAAGTCCTAGTGTTGCAACAGCAATAGGACAGGGATAAAACCAAGAACTAAGAAGAAATTCCCTATCAGTGAGAACAATTAATCAGTGGTATGGCCTGTCTCCCAGAAGTTGTGGGTACTTCATCACTGGAAGTTTTTAAGAAGAGACTGGACAGTCACTTGTCTGGAATGATAGTGTCTCTTGCTTGAGCAGGGGGTTAGACTAGAAGACCTCCAAGTTTCCTTCTAGCTCTGTTATTCTGCTATTTTGAATTTCTATCTCTAAGCGATTCAGTCAAAAAGCATAATGTCATGTGACCGCCTAGCTTAGTAATTCTGGCAGTCCTGATTGACAAATATGTGCTATATATTGTTAAATGCCTTCACTGTAACCATCCTAAATAAATTACTTCAGTACTCACCCAACCTTGAATATTAAACAGAAATTGGAGGGAAAGGGTCCTCGCAGGCATCCAAAACAGAGATGGCAAGACACTATCAACAAAGATATGCAAACTGTGGGAATATGCTAGGAAAAAGTTGGAGGGAAAAGGTAATCCATATATATGTTATTGATATACTTATACAAACAATGTACATTATAGATTGCTTCAGATGTAGTGGCTTGAAATGTAATTTTATTGAATTCAAAGTCTGCTGAATGACAGACAGCAAAATCAAAGCATTCAGCAAACTCTAATCAAGTGCTTTTTTAACAGATCTTTATCCAGAGTATTTTTGATGAAACACAGTCACTATGGATTGGGTTGATAGGAATGTTTCCAGCAAGACGGTGGATGTGGGTGGATGATTCCCCATTGAATGAAAATTTGTGAGTATTTCTTTCTAGACTTATTGAAATCCTGCAACGGACAATTCCATTCACTAAATAATATGCAGCCTATTTCTGAATAAAAGTGAATAAAATCAGAAATAATCAATTCAACCGGGGTAACAATACATGCAAATGACACTTGTAAATAGCTAAAGGAAGTGACTTTATTGTTTTCTACTTAAGATACAGAATCTCCCCAGCATCGTGGAACTTGGGGAAGGTCAAGTGACAAGGTAAACTGAAACCAAACTCCACAGTTTACAAGCACTAATGAGTTAAATAACGATTTGAGAAATGAAAACTCTGCATAAAAACAACTAAGCTAAGGCAACATCAAGGACCCCTCAGGTCAAGCTAAGCGGAGACAAGTGGAAGTGTTGGGAAACTGCCAGCTAGGTTGGAAGGAAAGATCAAACCAGGGATTAGCTTAGAATCTGTGCAGCTAAAAGAGCCATAAGCATGACCTGAGGAGTCTTTGATGTTGCTTTAGCTTGGTTGTTTTAATGCAGAATTTTCATTATCCAGATTACAGGTTGTCCTTCAGTAGGAAGTTAGTACCCACCCCTCTTCTAGAAAAATGAAATATCCTAGGAAATATTAAAAAGGCAGAATATTTCCCCTAAAAAAAGTAGAAACTCAGAAACAGAAACTCACATCAGAAGCAGAAGCTTACCCCCACCTTTGTTAATGGGTGAGCCATTAAGGCCTAGGCCAGAATATTCTACATAATAAAGGTCTCTGCCCATCTCACCACATGGCCTGGGAAGGTTGCATCAGCCAGCACTCAGATGACGCCATGTGATCCAGACAAAGCCTACAAAGTTAGCTAAGATGCCCGCCCCTGGGAGTCTGACAGCTAATGGGATACATTTTTCATACAGGAACAGGAAACACTAAGGTGCGGCCCAACAGAGGGTATATAACTAAGGGTCTCTCAGCCTCTTCCCCCTTCTTTTCCTTCCCCCAATATCTTGAAGCATGTGATCATCCTTTTCACTTTGCAGCTCCAAGCCATGTGGTCCTGTCCACCATTAAACCATCTTTCGAAACAGCCTCCATGTTTCCAGTGTCTTTTTCCCCACTTGGAACTGAACCCAGAAGGATATTTCTTCCAACAGTTCATTTAGTGGCTGTTCAAAGTTACAACGGCACTGAAAAAAGTGACTTAGGACCATTTGTCACACTTACAACTATTGCAGCATCCCCATGGTCACATGGTCAAAATTCAGACACTTGGCAAGTGACAGTGGCAGTGTTCCCGGGATCATGTGACCAGCTTTTGCAACGTTCTGACGAGCAAAATCAATGGGGAATCCTGTTTCACTTAACTGTGGCAAGAAAATTCCTAAAATGGGGCAAAACTCCCTGAACACATTTCACTTAGCAACATAAATGTTGAGTTCAATTATGGTCATAACGCAAGGACTACGTATACAGTAAGTAACTTCATCAGTGCTTGTAAAGAGTGGTGTTTGCTTTCAGTTTATATTCTAGTGATTTGCATTCTAGGAAGTTAGCACCCACCTGTTGCTGGAAGAAATATCCTTCTAGGTTCAGTTCCAAGTGGGGAAAAAGACACTGGAAACGTGGAGGCTGTTTGGAAGGTTTAATGGTGGACAGGACCACGTGGCCTGGAGCTCCAGAGTGAAAAGGAAGGATGATCACATGCTTCAAGGTGAAGGAAGTGATCAAGAAAAAAGGACTGATATGCTGAGAGTGCCTGGGTTTTATAACCTTTGTTGGGATTTGAATTGAAGCTTGGTTGTCATTCTCCCATGGGGCCATGCAGGGGCCACTCTGTAGGCTGTCCTGAGTTCCAGGCTTGGTTGAGCCTTGCTGGATGATGATGCACTGAAAAGGGCTTTTGGCAACTGCTATAGGTTTACCTGGAGATCTTTGTTATGTAAAGTATTCTGGCCCAGGCCTTAATGGCCCACCCATTAACAAAGGTGGGGGCTCTGCTTCTGATGTGAGTTTCTGTTTCTGAGTTTCTACTCTTTTTAGGGGAAATATTCTGCCTTTTTAATATTTCCCAGGATATTTCATTTTTCTAGGAGAGGAGCGGGTGCTAACTTCCTACAGGAGAAACATGTTTCTAAAGATAGAAACTCAGAGCTTCAGCTCCCTGCCCCCAGCAGATATTTGGTGCCCATTGAAAAAGATTGGGCCAGCCTATCTACAAAACAAAAAATCTTCAGTTTAGGATTAACCCATCTAGCAGCAGGGCTCACTGCATTGCAAAATCACCTGGGGATATTGCATCATCCAGTAAACTTCAACCAAACCTGGGAGCTCAGACAACCTCAGCTATGACCCCTGCAGAGCCCCATGGGAGTCTGGCAGTAGCCAATAGAATACCGTATATACTCGCATATAAGCCAACTTTAGAACGCTTTTTTTTTTCCCCCAAATTTGGGGGTCAGCTTATACGCGAATAAATCTGGCTGCCCGACTTCGTGCGATGAGAGCCAAGACTCTCATCGCTTTCGCCAGGCCAGCGGCTTCCGCGCATGAGAGCCAAGACTCTCATTGCGTGAAGCCGCTGCCCGACGAAGGCGATGAGAGTCTTGGCTCTCATCGCGCAAAGTCGGGCAGCCAATTTATTCGCGTATAAGCCAATCCCAAATTGGGGAAAAAAAAAAAGGGTTCACCATGGTATTTGGGGGTCGGCTTATATGCGAGTTTTTTTTCAAAATCTCATTTGGGGCAGTTTTTAAACGGTCGCTTATATGCGAGATCGGCTTATATGCGAGTATACTATGGTACATGTTCTTGCATAGGAACAGGAAGTTCAAGTGCAAAACCCAAGAGAGGATATAAATACACCCCCCCTCAAATCCATGTGGTTGCTGCACCAGGATGATGTCTTGATGGTTGTGCTCCATTAAATCATCTTTCCAATCGGCTCCATGTTTCCAGTGTCTTTCTTCCCATTTGGAAGAGAACCAGATGGATATTTCTTCCAACACTGCCAAAAAGTCATAAATGTGTCCCAAATGCATTGTGCTCAAAGTTCAAACAAGCAAAGGCCCTTACTGTCTTAATTTCCAATCCTGGTTATACATAGCCCCCAGGTGCTAAGCAACTAGTCCATGGTGGAATTTAAATTTTTTTACTCCGCGTTCTGTGGGTGTGCTTGGTGAGCATGGCAGGGGAAAGATATTGTAAAAATATCCAGTCAGAGATGGTATTTCCCAGGCAAAACCACTCAAATTTCTACTACCAGTTCTCCTGAACTGGTCAGAACCTGAAAGCACCTGTGAACTAGTCATAATTCAAGGACTACCTGTAAAATAAAAGTGTAACGAATTAAAGGAATAATAAGAAATACAGTATTTCACTCCCACTATTCTTTGTATTGTGCAGTTACCTTTTACTCTTTCCTTCCCTCTTTTATTTTGGTAATCCATTCCCCTTCTCTTTCAACTCTTTTTAGTCCTTAACAGAAAATCCATTTAGTCTTCTTTCAAACAAAAAGTTCACATAAAGTTTCTAGTCTTTCAAACAATTATTTATCTGTGTTTCTGGACCAAAGTTAAAATAAAAGATGTACTGCATGTTGTGTCTGTATTAACATGTCAATATTGGAAAAACTGATTATGGGGAATAGAAAAAATTCTGCCAAATATAAAGGAAGATGGACAGCTCTTTCTAAAAACCACCATCTTTCTTTTATTCTTCAAGGCTGCAAGAATTGGGCCCCTTTTAGGAGACAGCTGTGGGATGCTGATTGGGCAAAGATTGTTCCTGAAACCTGCTCGACTCTCCCATGTGGGTTTGCCAGCAGAAGCTTTGATATAAACACTTCTTTGCCTTGAGCTAAAAATGCTGTTTTGGTCTGGGGAGGGTTAAGGTAGTAAGGAAATGGTTTCATTAAAGCAGAATTACATTCTCAGGGAAAACATACTGTATGAAGTTAGCACTCACCCCTCTCCTAGAAAATTGAAATATCCTGGAAATATGTAAAAAGGCAGAATATTTCCTCTAAAAAAAGTAGAAACTCAGAAAGCAGAAACTCACACTGAGAAGTAGAGCTCACCCCACCTTTGTTAATGGGTGGGCCATTAAGACCTGCGGGCCAGAATACTTACATAAACAAAGATCTCCAGATAAAACCTATAGCAAATTGCCTAAAGCCCTTTTCAGTGCATCATCATCCAGCAAGGCTCAACCAAGCTGGAACTCAGGACAGCCTACAGAGTGGCCCCTGCCTGGCCCCATGGGAGAATGACAACCAAGCTTCAGTTCAAATCCCAACAAAGGTTATAAAACCCAGGCACTCTCAGCATATCAGTCCTTTTTTCTTGATCACTTCCTTCACCTTGAAGCATGTGATCATCCTTCCTTTTCACTGGAGATCCAGGCCCATGTGGTCCTGTCACCATTAATCCTTCCAAACAGCCTCTAGTGGTTCCAGTGTCTTTTTCCCCACTTGGAAGTGAACCCAGAAGAATACTATTCTTCCAACAATATAAACAGTTTAAATCAGTCGCCAACCGGTGGGCTCTGGCCCACTGGTTAGCCGTGAGAAAATTTTGGTGGGCTGCAGAGAAATCTCAGCCACAGAGCACCCCCCAAAGCAATTTAATCCAGGCTGTGCAGAAACACAAGCTTCGTAGCCCTGTAGCCCACATGGCCCGCAGGAGCCCTCCCCGCCATTCACTCCTTACCAGGTAAAAACTTGCTTGCTAAATTGCTATTTTTTCCAACCATCAGCTGTTCTGCTGTGCCAGGAGATTTAGATTAACTAAGAAGCAAGGAAATGGTTGGATTTCTTGCTTTCTAGCTAGTTTTTTAGATCTTTGGTCAGCACAGCCAAACCTCCCTTAGGACTGAAGGTTTGCTTCCAAGCAAATTCAGGTTAGACCAGGGTTGCCAGATCGCAGCTTGGCTCTGCGGTCAAACTCAAGTCAAAATACGGCCAAATTTGGCCAAATTATTTTCTCTCATGGCCAAATTTTTTTATGCAATATAACATGAGGATATATTTGTTTTTGTTTTTTTAACTGTTTTTAAATAATCAAATCTTAAAAATAGTCTTTATCGACAATGTGAACGTGACGTCATGGGAATTTCTGCATTTCTTTACTCACATCCAGGCTAGGCAGCTCACTTCAAATAACCGCTACTACATTTGGAAAGCTCAGGGCAAATGGCAGCGATCCTGAGGAGGGGGGAGCAAGGGCATGAGGGTTTTCAGGGGATTCCCCCCCCCGATTGAAAAAACATTATCATCCTTAATCGCTGCCATCTTCCATAGATGTAGAGTTGTTCACTTGTTCAGGGTAAAAATATGGTTTAGACGAGGCTAACGCTAATGTAAGGCTTCCGCTTGCTAATATACATACGCTGTGCACATACACATTACACAAGCTGCCTTACCATGCATGCAGAGTACACGCACAATGCGTTTAGCTAGCTTACATGTACCACAGGCGTTATTTCTCTCAGTCGCACATCCGGGATTTCCATGACGCCGCAAAGAAAAAAAAAAAGAAAAAGAAAACAATCCAATATTAAGATGTTTACATCCGGGTTAACATCCACTTATATTATGCAGCGCTGTTCACAGTCGGAAGGCTTCGGCCTGTGTAATCGCATATCGTTTTTCAGAGGTTTTCAGACGATCTGACAGTCATTTCTGCGAATATATGTATTGAAAGCCGGGATTCGGCCAAATTTCAATTTTCATGGCCAAGCAACTTTCATACGGCCAAATTTCCGCCAAAATATATTTGGCTGGAAACATTATTTTTTTCACGACCAACAGATTTCTGTACGGCCAGATTTCTCGAATTTGGCTGGAAAAAACGGCCAAATGGTAACCCTGGTGCAGATTCACGGCAAGCAAATTGGAGAGACTGAGCTAGCCGATGGCAGATAGATAGATCACAAAATAATTCTGTGAGCAACTCAATCTGCCTGTTTTGCCTGATTTTGGAAAAGTTGCTCTTTTTTTAAATAAAAAAATTCAATATATAATATACAAGCCAGTACCAACCAGTCACATGACCACCAAGCCACACCCACAAATTAGGCATGCCCACAGAGCCAGTTATGGGTCCTTGGGATCTAAAATTATGAGTGGTGGTCCCTGAGGTCCAAAAGGTTGGCACCCCTGTTTTAAATCATTTGGCGAGGAAGGACATAAACTGTTCAACTCCTTCCCTCAAAACGACGCTATAGAGCATTGCACACCAGAACAATTAGACATAAGGACAGTTTTTTCCCCAAAAGCCATCACACTGCTAAATAAATAATTCCTTCAACACTGTTCAACTATTACAAGTCTGCGCTACTATACTGTTAATCTTCTTATCACTCCTTATCACCCATCCTCTCCCACTTGCGAATGTAGGACTGTAACTTTGTCACTTGTATCCTTACGATTTACACTGACTGTTTTCTAGTATGATTTGATTGTTGATTGCTACCCTATGACTATCATTAAGTGTTGTACATTATGATTCTTGATTTCTTAACGAATATATCTTTCTTTATGTATACTGAGAGTATTATACCAAGACAATTCCTTGTATGTCCAATCACACTTGGCCAATAAACTATTCTATTCTATTCTGTCTGTGTTCTGTTCTATTCTATTCTATTCCATTCCATTCCTAGAAAAATAAAATATCCAAGGAAATATTAAAAAGGCAGAATATTTCCCCTAAAAAAAGAGAGTAAAAACTTGGAAGCAGAAGCTCATCTCAGAAGCAGAAGCTCACCCCGCCCTTTGTTAATGAGTGGGCAACTGAGGCCTGACCAGAGTATTCTACATAACAAAGGCCTCTGTCCATCTTGCCACCTGGGCTGGGAAGATTGTATCAGCTAGCACTCAGGTTCTGAAGCCATGTGCTTCAAACAAAGCTTACAAAGTTAGCTAAGATCCCCGCCCCGGGAGTCTGACAGGCAATGGGATACATCTCTTACACAGAAACAGGAACACTCAGGCGGACTAACAGAGGGAATCTCAGCATCTCCTTCACCCAACATTTTGAAGCTGTGACATCCTTTTCACTTTTGAACTCCAAGCCATGTGTTCCTGTCCACCATTAAACCATCTTTCCAAACAGCCTCCATGTTTCCAATGTCTTTTTCCCCACTTGGAACTGAACCCGGAAGGATATTTCTTCCAACAATATAAACAGTTTAAATCATTTGGAGAGGAAGGAATGTTATTATCAAATTATCTACAGTATAATTGCTGCCCTTTCTCTTAACATAGTTGTGAATTGTTAGTGCTTTTCTTGACTGTGGTCATACGATGTATCAGCTTAAATAAACTTTTTAGTGGTTTCTAGTGAATAAGTGATGAAATTATGTCTTTATATTGCTTTCTCACTGACTGAGCTTGGCTATCTCCTCTTTTTTTTTATCCTGCAAAAGGAAGCTTTATTTTGTCTTCCTGCCAGCTTCTCTTTTGTGACCCTTAAGAATTCTTTTCCTTTTGCCATACCAATAACCTAGTTTTAATCCAGTCCATCTGATCCCGTCCCCTTGCTAGCAGGGCTAACTGAGGATGGGGAATCAAATCCTTCAGAATTGTTCTGCTGTTTTTCAATTAGCTTCTTTATCTGAGGGTCTATTTGTAAACAATTAAGTTGCTTTGGGTCGTATAGCGATCATACTGGCCACTGACCAATCAGAATCATTTCTGGATATGGTATTAGGAAGCCATGTGCTCCAGCTGCCAATCATTTTGTTTGCACACCAATTGAAAAATTTCTGGGAGGGACAGGACAAACGTCATAGTCAACAGCTGTCAATCACATCCCCTATATGGCTACAGGTTAATTGGAACCACTTCTGGGTGAGTTAAGACGTCATAGCATATCAGTGACAAATAGGGTAACTGGTAGCTATGGTCAGGGCACAAATTGATGACAAGGAATGGGTGGGGTTTAAACCTTAAGAAAGTATTTATACTCTTGTCCTTTGCAGTAAAAGTGCAGGAAGCTTCTGAGTGGAGAGACAACGGGTACTGAGAGCAGCTGAGTTGGAGCTTCTCAGGTATTTGGTGTTTCATGGAAGGGGCAGAAGGGGGCTGCTTCGCATCTTTGGGGTCTCTTGGTGTTGGGAGTTTCTTGCAGGGCAGCTGTTTTGCATCCAGTTGTGAAGGCTTCCCTGCTGTTTGGGGGGAGGGGGGTGGATGCTTTGTGCTCCTCGCTTGGAACTTTAGAGAGTGAAACTATTTTTTAAAAAATAAACTATTGATCTTTTTGAACTTTAAAAACTAAAAACAAGTAAAACAAGTAAAAATAAAAATCTCTTAAATTTGGCAAATTGTGACAATTTTTTATACTACTATTTGTGCATTATTTACAGATACAATTTATGTCACTGTAAACATTTAACTTATATATTGGTTATCCTTAGTTCATCAATCATTAAGTTATCCTTAGTTCCATACTATTTTGACTCTTTGGAAAAGCCTGCAGAGGTTAGCATGGCAATCACATGATCACTGGGCTTTTGGCAACTAGCTGGGAATGCAAGCTGTTGTAGCGTGTGTGGGTTTGTTGGAATGTTTGATGCAATGTTTATAAAGGCCAGACAAGACTCTTGAGATCATTGTAAATTTGAGCCCAATCCTAATTATTATATACTGGTTTGCCATGTGGCTCCCATTTATTTATTTTATTAAATTTTTATTCCTTTTATAATTTTATAATTTTGTGTGGTTTGATCAGATTCAGATAAGAGTAACCATGATTAGCTATTAACCAAGGTGGTCATGGCTTGGCAGCACAGAAGTAGAGCACATTGCTCTACTTACGAACTTTTGAGTTACCAACTTTCACCAATACTATCTATCCGCTATGCCGACTTAAAAAAACATTGGAAATTAGGAAAAAGTCAGAAAGGGATAGTTTATGGTGTACTGTATATATGTCTGTTTGGCAAAGCCTTTCTGTCAGGGAATTGCTCAGCCAGGGTCCAAATGGAGTCAGAGACGCTGACACAAACTTGTAATTTTATATAAATAAATATATTTTGCAACTATATATACAGCAAACTAGATAGTCAGGCAAACTGCAGCAGCATCTGATGAATCACAGCAGAAAGAGCGCACAGAAGAAAAAGATGGGAGGGGAGGGAAATTCCCCTTCCACACCCACAGCAATCAATCACAGCATATATTACCTCAGGCAGGAGCCATCACTGTGGTACCAATCAAGCACAACTGTGTGTTCTGCCCTATTGCACAACCCCACTGCTCCAGCTACAACATTTAAATATCTTAACGCTTTCTCCAAGCTTCCCGTGCAGGTGGGGCTGATGGAATGAGCAGGCGGGAGGTTGGCATAGACCTGCCTGAAAGAGGCTCCAGGAGGGGAGAGGGTCCTTGAGGCAGGGAGGAGTCAACCCAGGAGGGCTAGCAGACTCCATAACTGATTAGGTGGAGAGAAAAAAACAAAGTTGAGCCATGCTTAGGTTTTCTGGAAAGATGATTTGCAACAGAGATGGTGTTCAGCAGGTTCAGACGAGTTCTGGAGAACCGGTAGCAGAAATGTTGAGTAGTTCAGAGAGCCTTTCCCCCAGGA
>BHFT01062633.1:0-42086 GCA_004320025.1 Laticauda laticaudata | reverse complement strand
AACCCGCAAAAATCAAATATGGAGTTCGAGACCAAGGGCCTCCGTGGGTCTCCCAGTCTCCCGTATGGAGCTTGTAAGTTGGTATGGCGTCTAGCTCTCTGACACTTGCACGCGCATGTGTGCCCAACCCACGAGGTTCAATGTCCCATGTCTAAGCCAGGCCACCAGACATAGCTCCTGTGCCAGCGCTTTAATTTTAATTATGCCTGGGTGGCCTCACTGTAGCTATACCCAACACCTCTTCCTGTAGTCTGGATGGAATTACCACCCCGATCTCCCCACCAAAATAACACACCCCTGTTTGTCATTGATGCACAGTTACGTTCTGTCCTAGTCGTCAAAACAGGTTCTAAAACCTTCAGTCTTTGCTTTTCCACCCCAGGCCTTGGTAGCGCTTACCCAAGCGTCAAAATCGTGGCGGCAGTCAATGAATACTGTTTGTCATGGCTCTGCGACATCAAGCTGCAGTCAGAATTGAAAGTTCAGGGCATGGCTTCAATCTCACCGTTGTAGTTGGTAGTGCTGAGCTGGGTCGTCCTCTTAAGATCCAGTAGATGGTGTTCAGCTTAATGCGTCTGCGGGTATGATGCGCAATTGTTTTGCCCCAGGTCGAACGCAGCAATGCTATATGAAACTAGGGCGTCCAGGGGAATTCTGACACCACCTAGTCATCCCATGGGGACTAGAATGTTCGGTGGGGTTTATTCCCAGCCAAAAATCCCTATATGTTTGATGGTCAGTAACAATGGAGAAGTCTGTCTTACCATGTAGAGTATTCATGAAAGCATTTTACTCGCCAGGCGACAATTGCAGGGCCTTCTCTGTCGTAGTTGCGCTACTAGCTTGCGTTCCGCTTTGTGGAGAGCGTTTCCTTCGAATCAAAAAGCAAT
Organism: Laticauda laticaudata; assembly: GCA_004320025.1. Classification (NCBI taxonomy): domain Eukaryota; kingdom Metazoa; phylum Chordata; class Lepidosauria; order Squamata; family Elapidae; genus Laticauda; species Laticauda laticaudata. The sequence goes on along the minus strand of BHFT01062633.1, from coordinate 41,196 downwards.
GGTGTCTCTCTTCTACCCGTCAGTCGTTGGTAGATGGTCTGCTCAGCTTGATAGCCACCAACTACTCAAAGATCTGTGCACGATGGCCGTCGCCCATGGCGTGCGAACCGTCGAAGGGCGTACGCCCGTTTTAGAGTCATTCCACTATAACTCGAAGAAGAACAGAGAGTGATGATCCTCTTCTGAGCCGTTAAACAAATAGTCTTTATGTTTTGAAAGGCTATTTGTTCTTTATGACCCATGTCCAGACAGTTTTTTATTCCTTAGCAAAACAGTACATTAGCCATCTGGCTTGGCCTTGCCTATCGCTGGTATTGGGGCGCTCTAAGCCTTGTAATACATTTGGTAAAAAAATGATCAGACCCAAAGAATAGCCTGTAAGTGCCATTTCATTTCGTAGGTCGGTGCGTCTTAAATTGCTTTGCATCCTTAACCTTTATATTATTCTTATTCTCCTATTGTCATGTCGGGCTACTTCGCCGTGCAAACCTTGGCTGCTCTACGCTCAGTACCAATAGCTTCACTGTACTCCCAAAAAGTTCATCGAATACGGTGCTCATGTGTGCGCAACTCGTAATTTCTGCGCAACGTACTTCTTTCGCTACAGCTTTCTCGCTCAGGCGGATTACATCTTCTTGGTCAACCTTATGCTCATCTTTAGCACTGCGCTCTCTAGTCCCAGACTTAGCTCTAATTTCCGCTAACTTGCTAGTTCTTCTCCCTGCTCGACGTCGCTTCTCTAGCTCCTCGACACTTGTTTGGGTATAGACGCGGACATGCAGATCATCAACTGTCAGTGGACGGCGACCGACTTTCTATCTCACCACATTTAATTTCTTTAGTACGATTCCATGGAGTTTGGAAAATGAACGCCGTGATACTTCAGGCTGCCACACTGATATGGACTCTTACTCGAAGTTTTAACCAGTCATCTGGCCTTAACTCATATGGACGCTAACTTGGCGCCCCAACCGCTCAGCGCGCGACTTTAATTGCCTGTATCTACTACTTCTCTTTCTCGTGATTTGGTGACCTTGTGTCTCTCGCATCATGAAATCTACTTCACTTGGTCGATCAGTTTGCTGGTACTCCTATCTCTTACGCTCTCTTGGCCGTCGCTAACATCTGAAAGTTTCCTCAAATCGATTATCATCCTTCTCCCAAGGGGTGCAGTAAAATGCTGCATGGACTTACGGTACGAGTGTTACCTGCCACTTTCGCTTGTAAGCGCATGTCAGGGTACTGTAAGTCTCCACAGGGACAGGTTCCCCACTGACGTATTCCGGCACAACCCATCTTTTTACAGTTGCGTTGCGAATCTAACGTTATCTCCGACAGAGAACTGAGCTACTATGTCCGTCATACTCTCCTGGCTGTCATTTCGAGCTCGCCCATCTCGTCTGCTACTTCTTACTTCCTTGTGTATCAGCCTCCATCTGGTCTCACATGCTCGGTTCTATTACCCTTGTGCATTATCAATTTATTAAGTGCTCATCTATTTGGTTTTAATGCAAAGGGACTCCGTCCGGTCTTAACTTAGTCTTCCATTCTTCCGCTTATCTTCAATCTCTGGCGCGCCAGCTACTGTCTTCATCGCTCGAATCTAATGCAGCACATTTGCATTTCTCGTACCTCTCCTCCGTGTCTACCTGTAACCATAGTGAGCTTCCTGTCGAAGACATCCTGAATTCGTGTAGCAGGGTCTCTTCCCAATTGCTCACGACTATTCGGCTCACTGCCCGGTCAATCCCGATGCCAATGGCATGAACCATTCGCATGCCCAGAAAGGCTGGGACAGTCTCGCGTCAAACATAGCAAATTGCAGGACTTAGCATGTTGCTTGCAAACTTACTTTGAAATGCCCAGACCTACAACAAGAATCCTATGTTCGGTTGTGGTCCACCTGATAGTCTTGAAATTAATTTTTGTTTTTTTGAGATTCATTTTGTCTGCATGTTGGAATCAGACGTCTAATTGTGTTCCAAGACACACTGCATAGAAAAGATCTCTTGAGTCGACCCTCCATCTCACAAGGGCTTTCTTCATATGGACATAAAGATTCTGACTTTTTTCCGCTTTCCGTTCTTGTTGCGCTTCCTATTAGTGAACAGTTGATGTATGTTTCCGGTTGCTGATCTTGCTGCGCTCCCATTTTCTGTCGGCTTGCCTCGAGTCAGTTCCTTGCCGCAGGAATTTACAAAATGTCTTCAGGGCTGCTGACTTTCTTCGATTTCAGCCACGACTCTTTCGCATATGTCACCCTCTTTGCAAGCCCACAGATGGCCATCAAGGAAACCTTGCATTGGCCCGGGGGTGTTTCCTCCGCAACCAGCGCATTCCCGCCAATTTTCTTCCTTGTCGCGCCTTTTTTTGGTTTGCGTAAAGGCCGGTGACTCATCTTCATCCTTCTTTCTGTTCTGATGACTCGTCTACGGTCCTTTCGTGGGGTGTGTTTGTGGCAGCTGCTTTCTCCCCTCCGCCTTGAGATTTTTTCTTTTGGAAGGGTTGTCATGTCAGCACTGGCGTTCATCCATCTCCGTTCAATTGTTGGCTGCCTGCGAATTTCTTTGCGCTACGTATTCCTCATTTTCTTACGTGTGCCGGTGGTTGCTTCTGCGATTGGCTCTCTGCCACCTGTTATAGTCATGTTACTGTGTATGTTTTGCTGTGAAGCGTAGAGTCCCTACAGGACCTAACAGCGACACGATCTCGCATTGCCTCATCTATATTTTGGAATTCACCAGGCTCCTCCACAGTATTGGCAAGAGAGCTTGCCCATGAAATCAGCAAGGCTGTCGTCTTCCCTCTGTCCTCTACAAAAATCATGTCTCTGGGATGAAGTTTTGCAGGACAACCCGGCGTTGTAGGAGCGTTTCAGCATTCGGTTAGCTCAGACCAAGGTCATCTGTTTCCACGTCTCTGCGGCTTCGTCCAATTGCTTCGCCAATGCCTTCCCAATGCCTTCGCCAAAATCTTAAATACGGTCTGGCCCGCCAATTGGTTAGGAAGAAGCCCTCTCGCCTGATCCACAGAAATTTCTTTCCATTTCTTGCTCTCAGGAAACATCAGGAAAGACAATATAAGGACTCCCAATCTTCTTCTTGCGGATGAATGGTCGGCGGCGCGGTTATTACCAGCCATCTCATTTTCTAGCGTGGGTTTTTTCTCTCGCCCGGCCATGCTCAGTCTCCGCTTCAGGACGGATCCCATCCTCCGTCCTCCGAGTGTATCTTTCCGGAAAAAAGAACAAGTGCGTTGAGACCGGTTCCAATCCTAATCACACTCTTTATTCGGTTAACGAGCAACAATAAGGAACATTTGGCTCAAGCTGCCGGCGCAGCCCTCAGCCCTTTAAATAGAGGCTTGCCTGCCGGCTTGTAGCCAATGACATCAATTTAATCTTGCCGCCTTTGAGCGGCTTTTTGGATTGGTTCCTAATGAACCAATCCACTACTGGCCTTTTTGGCCCATCAGAATTGACTACTTGGAACCTTCCAAGTTATACAGAACACTGAGCATCTGCTTGGGGAAGAATTCTGCAGATCCCAGAATCTTCCCATTGTTTTATGATCTTTCACTGGCCCAAAGAAAAACATTAGGTGGATCTTTCAATTAAAGAAGTTATGTAAAACATAATGATTGTTAATTTAGAAAATAGTTGCTTAGGCTACTTTGAGGACCACTATCTGGTGAGCAAACAGCCTACACAAGTAGAATAGCTGCTCAAGACCTAACCTCAAGACCTTTGGGGTGGTGGTGGTAAGAGCTTGTTTAAATATGAATAAATCCACAATGGGTTTTCCACTGATTGTTATACTATTTTGGGCTCAGCTATGAAATGTAGAGTAAAAGGTTGGTGGACACTTAACTATTTACTAGTTGAGCTGGCAGTTTAGAACTTCTTTCTTCTATTCATTCCCCCCCCCCACCAATTTATATACTGTAGTTATTTGACAGGTCTCAGCATATTAATTATCAAACTGCTGTCCCTCTAAAACACCCAATTTTCTCTACGGCTGATATTAACACATGCTGAAAGTTGTATTATATGTCCAATCGTTACTTTTTTTTCCCAAGCTCTCTTCCTCTGTCCAACAATACAAGTATTTTACCTTTATCTGCTTCCCAAATGCTTCCTTGGGGATTCTGGGGGCAAGCCCTGAACTAATTGAATTCAATTAGCACTCCCTCCTCAATGACATGCTGTAACTGGTGGACCCCACTCCTTATGCCTGCCCTTCATCTCTGCAGCCTAACATCTGTTTAAAATGTTTTCCTTGCTCCTTTCATTTAGGTTCCAAGCACCTATGTCTGTTAGCATTGGAAAGATGAAACAAAAGCAAACATACAGTATAACCATGTTGGCAATGTGGGAAAATAAAATAACATAAAATATAAAATGATATAAAACCTAGTACCCAATTTCTGTGATAGCATGTAAGCCAGCACAACAGTCTATGAATGTAATATGTTGCTTCTGTGAATAATACTTTCAGTAATCTACCTAAATCAACAATCTAACATAATTCACCAGGACAGAGTCTGTGAATGTATTAAATTATGCCGTGATACTATCCTCTTGGCAAGGAATTCTGAGTGGGGCACCTTGGTTTCCCTGGGCCACTCAGGCAAACCTAAGACTCTGTAAGTGGTGTAAGATAACATGACAGCTGCAGGTCTGGTGTCTCTGACATCCAACTCGTCTCACTTGCTTACCATACAGGCTTTCCAAATTCTTACAAAATCTGGACTGAAAGTCAGAGAGAAAACTTATCTGTTTTCTGCCAAAATAAAATGCCTGCCATTTCTGAGAGGGAGGGTCAATAATTTGGGAGTTTTCATATGCGTTCCAGAACTTTCTTCAAAGCTCACCTTCCCCTGCTAGCCCCATAGGAAAGGGTAGTAAATCTATCTCGACAACTTAAAACTGGCTCATCTATTTCTTAAGATGTGCTTTGTCTTTTTAATTTCATTTCTATCTGGACCCCCATTAATGCAAATGTTTGACATGGATATTTAATAGTGTATCTACAGTAATGGCACACGATGACGAATGATTATCAACTTGAAACAATATTGTTTCCCTTATATTCCCCCAAGGCTACATTAGAGTAATAAAGGATTTTGTAAAGTGTATTAAATTAACCATTTACGCTGCTGGCATGAGACTGCATATTTATTCAGATGTAAGCAATATTTATTCTAGCCTGCTTACCCACGGTTATTGTAACTGTAATTTACTCAACCCAATTTTTCTGGGTTCACCTACCACCATAAACTAACCTCACATATTTGCACAATATACTAGACTAAAATGTGGTTGACCAGTCTGGGGTTCAGTCTGAGGCTTCTGAGGAATTTCATTCTAAGCAAGTAAACCTAATCTTGCATCAGGACCAGTTTATAAATGGAACGACAGAATCAAGCCAACAAAGAGCTTTTTTTCCTGTGGTTGCCAAATTTACTATAGCCATGTTTGCACAACATACTTATCCAGGTCATTTAAAGAACTAGTAGGCTCATGCATACAACATACAATGCTTGGCTTGTGTTATTTTGGTCTAGCTTTTTTCAACTGTGAGTGTTGTTAACTTATGGTTCAATATATCGGATGAATCCATAATGGATTAATTCAGCCACTAGGTTAAGTGTGTTCAATAATTAATTTCTCCTTTCATTGCAGTATTAAGATAGTAATGTGACAAAATGCAACTATGGAAAAATATCTATTAAAATAGAGGCGTTCCGACAAGTTCTAGATTCTGGGCGAAGTCTTGGTAACTGAAGCAGAACATCAGGCATTTGGTAGCTGACTCAACTGAAAGTTATGTTTTCAAGCAACTTTATCATTGACAGGATTTATTGAGATGAAATAGATAGGATTACAAGCATTTCAGCAGCTGAATTATTTCCCATTAGGTACCAATTTATCTTAACATACATTCTGGTGGAGACTCCTTCAGATTCTTTCTAACACTTTTCTTGGGAACTGACAAGGAGGTGATTTTTTTCATAGATAACAGAGAAATTTGAAGATGCCTGTTTACAAAGCCATCTCCTGAATCCGTATCAGCCTGTGAACCAACCATTGCACAGAAGTTTTGTTTTAAAAAAGGCTGTTCTATAGTATAATAGGGCAACATGGAAATACTATTAATAATAAAATAAAGAGAAATTAAAGTTATAGCCTGGAACTTATTGATTCTGTTTGCTGTTTAATGATAATTTCTCATGCTCTTCTGTCTTTTATTTCTCTATAAAACTTATTTAACTTCATACTGAACATGCAACTTTTATCCCATACTTTAGGCAAAGTTCCATAAAAAATACATTTTCCTCTATGGAATATTCTTTTGATTGCTACAGTAGTATGAATTTGGAATTCCATCTCATTTCTTTGTGCAAAACAATACCATCCAAGTGATACAATCTCTTATAATTTTTTGCTATTAGCTGCTTTTCCCTTGAACTGGGCTGTTCTCTTTTTTATCTCAAACACGGAATATTTCCTTTTTAGTATTATTTTAAAAAGCTTTTGTCTTTTATTCTTTCTTTTCTTTTTAATTTTATATATCTCTTGTGAGATTGAACTATCACATAAGGTGGAAAAAAGGCTAAATCCTCTAGATACTATGCCTTTATACTACAAAGTCACTACTGAGATTATTTTAATTTTTGCTCTTTGTTTTCATTGCCAGAAAGGCAGCACAGTTTATGAAAGTCTCATTTCTCTCAACAGTGCCGTTAGAGTATTGATGTCAAAGCAACTGCTCCCTGGAAAGGTTGGTGATGGAAGCAGAAATTAACAAGCTGCTACCACAAAACAGGAGATTGGGCCAGGATGTAAAAGGCCAGAAGGCTTTTTGGAGAAGAGTTGAAGCTTCCAGCTTTCCACCTTGTAGGCTCAGCCATTTACTATGAAGATCTTAAATTGTTTTTAGAAGTAGAACTTCCATGATATTTTCGTGAAAATATGATTGCTTGTGATTAAATTTTATTTTGTATGTTATTCAACAATGACTTGTAACATCTGAGAGAGCTCATTTTAAAATGCTAGTGAGGGTATCATCCTTATGCAGATGATATCGAAACTTAATTCTCCTGAAGTCATGGATGTTTTAAATTGGTGCCTGGATTTAGTAAGGGCCTTTAATGTGGTGTGTGTGTGTGTGTGTGTGTGTGTGTGAGAGAGAGAGAGAGAGAGAGAGAGAGAAAGAGAGAGAGAGAGAGAGAGAGATGTATGAGGTACGAGTAAAATTGCATAATCCCTATAGGATCAGATGTTTAATCTGGATACTCTCAAATACTACATTACATAGATGGTATTTGGAGCATATTTTATGACTTAGCTGATGTACCACAGATACCTTCACTTTATGCCATTATCCACACTGTGGTACCATTGTCCCTTGTGGGCTCCTTTTGAAAATCCCCATGAAACATCAGCTTATCCAAAGGACATAAAATGGGTACTATTACTTTCCATAGTCTGCTTCTAGACACATAGTGAGATGATGGGATGGAGTATTTTGGGGAGGGTTAGGCCTTTTTTTTTTTAACAACTGTACAATTAGGCATTTTGATTTAGCCAAGATTACAGATATCAGTCTGAAGAGCGAGAATAATTGTTTGTCTTATTTTTATACTATTTTAAAAATTGTCTACAGATAGTCCTTGACTTATAACAGTTCACTTAGTGACCGTTCAAAGTTACAGCATTGAACAATATGACTTATGAGCATTTTTGCACTTGCAACTGTTATAGCATCCCCATGGTCGCATGATTTACATCCAAACACTTGACAACCGACTCACATTTATGATGGTTGCAGTGTCCTGGGGTCATGTAATCCCCTTTTGCGACCATTTTACAAGTAAAGTCAATGGGGAAGCCAGGTTCACGTTACTAATTTAATAACTTCAGTGATTCACTTAACAAAGATGGCAAGGAAAGTCATAAAATGGGGCAAAGTCCACTTAACAAATTTCTCACTTACCAACATAAACATGGAGCTCAGTTGTGGTCATAAGTTGAACACTCCATGTGTATAAATATAGTTTGAGAATGTCAAAGCAGCAGGACCGCTGCGGGTAAGTGATTTATCACTCTTGATTTTAAGGAAAACTAAATATAGACAAAACCTGTATTTTGGGCTTCAGAAAAGCAGATCTTAAAAGAGATCAATAACTGATAAAGAGAATTCCATGGGAAGAGAAGCACGTAAGAAAAGGTGTTCAAGATGGATGGGAAGGAATGCTTATGGCACTTCTAGATCAGTGGTGGGATTCAAATAATTTAACTACCGGTTCTGTGGGCGTGGCTTGGTGGGCATGGCCATGTGACTGAGTGGGTGTGGCTTTTTTTTTTTTGCTTTTTTTCCACTCAGTTTTTGGGCCTTCTGGGCCTCAGAGGAGCCTTTGAGGGGGCGTTTTTGCTTCCCTAAGGCTCCTCTGAGGCTCAGAAAGAAAAAAGCCAGAGCATTGGAGGGGCATGCAGCACCCCTCCACGCTCCATTTTGGGACCTTCTTGGCCTCAGAAGAGCCTCTGGGGAATGTTTTTGCTCCCCTAAGGCTCCTCTGAAGCTCAGGAAGGTAAAAAATGGAGGGGGGGGGGCGAGCCATTTTTTGCCTTCCTGGGCCTCAGCAAGGGGAATCCTGGCACAGCTGATCTATGTACAGATGATTGTCGGGAGGGGGAAAAAAAGAAAGAAATACCCTAGGCGAACATCAGGCGGGCAGGGTGAGCAAGCATCAGGCAGGAGGACAACCGGGTGGGGGGACGTGGCCAGCCAGAACTTATTGGTTCGGCAACCCACGTCAAATTCTTGGTACCGATTCACTTGATCAGGTGCAAACCAGCTGAATACCAGAACTGTTCTAGATGATACAAAATTGGATTAGTTAGCTTAAACTCAAGATATGAAAATTTGGTGAGTTGAGAAAATTAAGAACTGATAGGTAATTGAGCAGGTTTACTGAAGACTTCAAAACAAACAAACAAAAAAAGATCCAGGGTCTTCAATTCTTCACGACTTTCATTAAAGATTTGAATGATGAAGTGAAGGGAATGCTTTGTGAAGTTTGCAAATTATAAAAATGGGATTGGGATATATTGTATGCTTTAGAAGTAAAAAAACCAAAGACTCAAAATGATCACAATGTACTGGAGAAATGGACTGAAAAGAAAAGAATGAAGTTTAACACAGACAAGTGCAAAATTCTTTACCTCGGGGACAAAAATCAGATGCACAAGAATAAGATCAGGGATCACCTGGCTCAGTAATAACACTTGCAAAAAAGAAGAAAAAAAGACTTTGGCTTAATCCTTGATTAGAAATTGTAAATGAGCCAGTAATATGATGTGGCTGTTTAAAAGAAAGCAAATGAAATGGGCATCCAATCACAGGAAATAACAATTCCATTCTGTTCTGCTTGGGTCACCCCACAATTTAAGTCCACACTTAAAGCGGAAATCACACTTTAAAAGGATTCTGAGAAATTGGAACCAGTTCAGAAAAGACAATGAAGGTTAAATCCTAAAATTGCGGAGTGAAATTGGATGAACATGATATGTTAGCCTTGAGGAAAAAAAAAATTGCTGAGAGGGAATAGAATAGCACTCTTGAAATACCTGAAAAGATGCCCCATAGGAGAAATGCATAGGTGCACCATCGTGCCTCCTGTCCCTATCCTATTGTCCCCATTTAATCGTACCTATTTTCTGTTTTCTTACTCATGTTTATACTTATACCTATGATTTTGTAAGCGATTAACAAATCAAATAAATAAAGTCAGGACCCGTTCTGTCTTGTGCCAGAGAGCAGAACAGGAAATAACAGAGTTTAATTATAGGGGTGTAGATTCCTCTTCAACATTAAAATAAAAACATCCTAATGATAAGGACAGTTTGACAGGGGGAGCCAATCACTCAGAAACTCTTTGGAGGTGCTCAAGAGGAACTGAGAGAACCCTCTACCTGGGATGCTTTGATTTGGATTTTTGTACTAAGTAGAATAGAATAGAATAGAATAGTTTATTGCCCAAGTGTGATTGGGCACACAAGGAATTTGTCTTGGTGCAAATGCTCTCAGTATACATAAAAGAAAAGATACATTCATCAAGAGTCAAGAATCATAAGGTACAACATTTAATAATAGTCATAGGGTACAATAAGCAATCAAATCATACTAGGAAACAGTCAATATAGATTGTAAGGATACAAGGGACAAAGTTACAGTCATACAGTCACAAGTGGGAGTGGATGGGTGATAAGGAGTGATGAGAAAATTAATAGTAATAGTAATGCAGACTTTGGAAATAGTTGGGCTCCGAAGTCTCAATAACGCTTCCCAACTCTATATATTGTAGTTTACAAACTGCAAACTTTTTTTTACAAACTTTACAGTTTACAAATTTTACAAAACGTTTACATAGTACAACGTTGGCCCTTGCTTACTTGGAAATAAGGAATGTTGCCTGGATAAATCCCTTAACCTAAGACCTGATTTGCTTAATTGTGGTTTACTGGAAATCCCCCAACTTCCCCCAAGCTGTCAAGCAGGAATAATACATCTTAATGACTGGTTTAGAATAGAATAGAATTCTTTATTGGCCAAGTGTGATTGGACACACAAAGAATTTGTCTTGGTGCAAATACTCTCAGCATACATAAAAGAAAAGATACATTCGTCAAGAGTCAAGAATCATAAGGTTTAGCACTAAATGTGAAACTTGCAACACTGTACAAAGCTATAGGACTATAACTGTTGGTAGATCTGTTTTTTGGCAGGTCATACCTATGATTACCTTCATTGGTCTTAAAACAATGTCAGCACATTTCTGTGCAACCCCCCCCCTTTAAAAAAAATTAATAATAGCGCAGCCCTTTGCATGGTACTCATGCAAAGGAATCCAAAGGGGCAACCCAAAAAGTCCTTTAGAAGCCAGAAGATTTGGAATCTTTCTCTGGCTGGAGTCAGTAATCTTTGAGGGGCATTCTTTCAGAAAAAATAAAATAAAATTGTCACCGACATGTATTAATTAATGGATTGATTTTGTGCCACTCTAAGGGACCACATAGATTTTATCCATGATGATCCATCCCGGAACCTGGTCCTTCACATCTTCCAAGAGTGCCCCCAGGCCACTGCAGCATTCACCTGGCTGCTGGCCACCTCACCTCTTTTTTCCTTCCAGCTGAAGACAAAGCCAGCAGGAAACAAATCAAATCTCCCTTTTTCCTTTTTTCTCTTTGAAACCCCCCACCCCCCCCACACACATACCCCCAAATTCCCAAGGATGAACTCCAGACCCCCTCACTGGCATATGTATCCCTGTCATCATAACGAGGTGTTTTACTTATTTATACCTATTATCTTGTAAGCAATTGAGAAATAAAAAGAAATCAAATCAAATAAATAGACCGGCGGCCCGGAGTGGAATTCCTCCAGCAGCAGGGAGGACTTGAACTTTGGGGTCCAACGGAGGAGAAAATGGGCAGAATTCCAGATCCAGAGCCTGGCCCGCTGCTCCGAGCTCCCCTTGCCCAGCCGCCGCGGACAAGGACCGAGGCGGGCAGCTGCCTCGGTGAAGTCTCGGGCTTGGAGACGGAGCGCGCTTCCCTCCGGCCTTTTCCTCCGCGGCTCTCGGGTTCCGGCAGTCTCCGGCGCTGGAAGCTGGGTGGAGCCCGCGCGTGCAGAATTTCGGGGGAAATGCGCGGCGGCATCCAGCTGAAGAGCGAGAGGCGCTTGAGGGCAGGCGAGCGAACCGGCTTCTCGAGCCTTCCCCTCAGGCAGCTGGACGCGCGGCCTGGGCAAAAGGCTGCGGGGCCTCGGGACGCGGAGTTTGCAAGAACTTCGGGCGGGGCCCCAGCCCGGCCAGTGAGGGGCCATGCAGCGCGGGGGAGCCCTTTTCGCCGGCCTGGGAATGTGGTGGTGCTGGTGGCTCAGCTGGGACCGCGTCGCCCTCTGCGAGGCTGCCAAGGGCCGCGTGCCTCGCCTCCGCCTCGCCTATAAAGGTAAAAGGTCAAGTGCCTTTCAAATGATGCCTTTTCTGATGTATTTCTTGATTCCGTTTTTGGCCGTCGGGGAAGCCTCGGCGACAGGGACGCTGATGGTTCCATGTCGCAGATGGGGAAACTGAGGCTGAGCAACTTGATTGCAGGGAATACGACTTCAGCCACAGAGGGGTCAGTGCCTACCCGACTCTGTGGTTTCTTCCCCAAACCCCAAAAACTTTAACCTTATCATTCACCTCACCCCTTTCCTTAGAGGTCTGTAGGGGGCGTGCATAAATGCACCAAGGTGCCTACTGTCCCTGTCCTCTTGTTTTATATATATATATTTAAAATTTTTCTTATATGTATCCATGTATTCATAGCCATGTTTTTACTGATACCTGTTATCTTATAATCGCTTGACAAAATAAAAGCGATCCAGAGGCCAGTCGACAGGTTGGATCCTCCACTTGCTTCCCAAATCCCAAATCGCCTTCGCTTTTCTTTACTCTGTGTTTCTGGGCGTGTGTTTGGGTGAATCCCATTATAAATTTATCTCTGTCATCTTGTTGGGATCTTTTTGATCGAATCGCAGTTCTTTCACTTTTTGTTGTGCGTTGATTCAATCTGAAGGACGGAGCGTGTATGTAGGAACGAGATAGTGGCCGGGTTAGGGTTATGGTTAGGGTTAGGGACTAGCAGCGTTAGATCAGCCAGGCTACTTCATTCTGCACTTGCTGGATTCATGACAAATCCCTAAATCTTGACGGGAGATCTTTGGACTGAGATCCACATTTTTTAAAGAGGTGGGGATTACTAAAAATCCTTTGAACTGCTTTAAATTGTGACTCATTTTCTCCTGGGCACATTTATATCTCGGTTAGGGGTTAGTGAACAACACTGAGATAAGGGGGGGGGGGGTTGAAACACCTAAGAATGACAGGCAGGCATATTTTGGATTTAGCACTGTGCATGTGTGTGGAGTATGCTCCAAATCAAGAGTGCAAAAGTTAAGGGTTGATATAGCGGGTATGGGGTGCTTTTGCATGATCATGGGGGAGTGTTGAATTGCATGCAGTTCAGAGATATCGGAATTTGCACTGTACATTTCTGCAAGGATGCTTTCGACTAATATACATGCAATATAATCAATCAACCCAGAAAAAAAAAGCATGTCAAACAAGCGTACAAATCAGATAAGGTTGCCAACAGATCCAAAAGCAAAATCAGCCGGCCGTACCAATGCCTTGATTCCCGTGACAGCAACTTGATGCATCAAAATCAACAAATGTGTTTTATTTTATCAGCATGCAGGCAAGAAAACTTTACACATTAGATTTTTGTAAAAGTTGTCAGCCCTGGGGGGTAAATACGGATAAATTACATTTGTCTTTCTTGAAATTTTACCACTAGAGGGTGAAGAGAGAAAAGAAAAAAACAAACTGGGAGTTTTGCTAATTTTCTTTCTGGTTGGGCGATATAACAAGCACTCATAAACTTTTCTCTGACATGGTCCTATGAACAATGCCTGTATTTATGCAGCCCCACCTAAGGACAGTTCATATTTAATAGGGCCTCTATGCACGATCTTAGGAACATACGAGTTATTGTAGCTTTGCAGCTGAGTGGATTTGCCTGGAAAAAGCAGGTTTACAGGCATCACCAACACAATGAAGTCTTTAGTCCCAGCATGTGCTTTTTGTCACAAATCGCTGAGCAGCTTTCACTGAAGTTCCCTACAGTTTCCAGTTTTGTTTTCCTACTTGCTTTTCTATCTCCACACATTATATTCTGCAATGCGTTGTGCTGTGATTTGTTTTTGTTTTTTTTAATTTGCAGAGGAATTTTCATTGCTTTTCAGTTGTGGTTCTTTCTCAACATTTCCATCACCACAAAAACCCTTTAAGTACCTTTTGTAGCCACGGACCTCCAAGACAACTCGAGTTTTAAATCATAACATTTCTTCCAGCTTTTGTGGACCTCCTGTGGTAACATTGTGCCCCTCCCAGGGTCCGTGGACCTCACGTTGAGAACTGCAGGTTTAAAACTTTCACCTTTTGTTATTTAAGTTATAATTAAAACAATAATTATTGCTAGTACTTGTACCACCACCAAATTATATGGTGCTTCTTCATGAAAGCTGTTGTATGTTTGCAGTGTGCTGATGAGAGAATACCGAAGACAACTTGTGAGAAGTTAAACCAATGGCTCCAGGGGTGGGATTCAATTTTTTTAACAACTGGTTCTGTGGGCATGGCTTAGTTGGTGGGCGTGGCTTGGTGGCCATGTTATTGGCTGGGTGTGGCCAACTCAATATCATTCACATCGAGGCACGCATCTCCTCAACTGGCCTCCAGACTTCCAGAGACAGGAAGTCTAGTCCTGCCAAGAATGTAATAAGGATTAACGGAGAGGCAGTTTCTGTAAGCAACACCAGAATGTTTCCTTCCTGTCTTCCTTACAGGATTAGGCCAGTAATTTCTTCTAACAACCGGTTCTCCAAACTGCTTAGAATGTTAACAGCCGGTTCTAGTGAATAGGTGCGAACTGATAGATTCCCACCCCTGAATGACTCTGCTTTCATCAATAAATGATATTGTATGCGAGGAGTCCTTAGTGATCTCTGAGCTGGAATGTTTCCTTGCAGATATTTGTTAGCTGTTCATTAGTTTGGGTAATGAAATGTCTGCAAGAGAACAACTAAGCTCAGAGAGCACCAAGGACCCCTCGTTTCAACTGTGAACTACATATATTCTCCTTTATTGGTATCATCTATAACAGTGGTGGCTAACCTTTTTCGGCTCCCGTGCCGATAATTGCGCACGCACTCGTGTACACTCATGTGCCAGCGCCCAAAAAGCAATGCATGCTGCCCCCCCATGCCCCCCCGTGCATGCGTGCATGACCCCTCCTTACGCATCGTGCATCTGCACATGCGCATATGATTCCCCCCTCATGCGTCGCTCATCTGTGATGCACACATGATTCCCCCCTCGTGCGCCACACATCTTTGTGCATGCATGCACGATTCCCCCTCATGCGTGTCTCCTGTGCACCCCCTCCATCCTATGTGCATGCGCCAGATACCCAACAATCAGCTGCCGGGCTGTGGCGCGAGCGCACATGTGGAGTGGGGCTCTTCCAGGCAACGTTTCATGTGCTGGGGGAAATGGCTCTGTGTGCCACTTCCGGCATGCATGGCATAGGTTTGCCAACACGGATCTGTAACAAACCTGCTGGCTTTCTAAGAACTGAGGCAGTTCTTCTTGCATGATCTGAACACCTCCAGGATTGAACTTGGGATCTTCTATTTATGAAGTCTTCCTCCTCGCCTTCTTTCTTGACCTGAATTCCCTGGGGAGGGTTGTAAGAAGGATCATAAAACAAGTGGTCCTTTTCCAAGGCTGCATTTCTTTGGGCCAGAATGGAAGCAGTACGATGGTATCTGGAGAGGGTAGTGTGGGTGAGAACAAGGGGAAGAATGCTCCAGGTGTCTCTGATGCTTGCAAAGTTGTCTGAACTCTCAGTGAGGGATCAGATGGACTGCATCACTTGCATTTAGCATTATAAATAATGAGTCTGGGCCTCAGCGTCAGAACAACTGAGAGTCAATCTGAGAGATGAGGTGGAATTTGCATATGTAGAATTCTCCTGTGAAAATTTGTATGTTGCTTTTCTGCAGGATAAGGAAACAGTATTGGAATGTTGTATATTTAGTCATTCACGTGCCAATTCCTGAAATATTGTTTCTTCCCAAATGCGGAGCCAGTTATGCTGCCCAATCCGTGGTTCAGTAGTAATCAGTTGGCAGAACTTGCTGTCTCTATTGTCATGGACATTTTTTTTTTTTTGCTTTCTACCATTGGGGGTGCTTTTTAATTTCNAGTTGGCAGAACTTGCTGTCTCTATTGTCATGGACATTTTTTTTTTTTTGCTTTCTACCATTGGGGGTGCTTTTTAATTTCCTAAATTCATTATTCAAGATGCCGTCTCTTAAGGTTTGCACTGAACCCCATAATTCTTAGCTTAAGGCTGGGCTCAGTCAAGAGGATAATCAGTGGATTGCCACTGTTGTTCTCAGCAGCTCTTCTGGAATAGAAAATACCTGTTCTTTTGTGAGGAGATTCTTCAGAGTTGGTGTCTTGTTCAAATACGAATACCAGAGAAAGCTGTCAGTGTGCAGTAAAGCCTCAGTTGTAATTGTTTGGAAGTGAGGACATAATTATTATGTTAGTCCTTTTGTCAATATTGGATTTAAAGGCTGAATAGGGAGCTCTGGTGCTCTGTGACATTAGAGAAGATTCTAACAATAAAGAGAAAAATGGAGGAATTTCGATGTCACTTGATGTCAATATTATGTCTCATAAATTTGAACATTCCTTTGAGTGATCCTGGTTTGGTGCAATTTAGGGATGGGGGTGGGATGTTCTGAAGGCTGCACAGACTTTTTTTTGACAATCTTTAAGGAGTGGAGCCACAACTTATATTAGCAGAGTTGTTTAAGCAGAATTGTTTGGATTCTTCCTTCTTTGCGGTATGTTTAGTTTAGGATTTACAATATGTTAGTTTTCTTCTGTTTTGCATCACAACATGGAAATAAACTCGGCATTCCATTTTGAACAGTGATGATCAGATGGCCACAAAAAGGGCACTTGATGGCCTCATGAAGGGGATGCAGGAATTTTGTAATCTTTGAAGCTTATCCTTGTTGTGGAATATGAAGGTTGGTGGCAGTAAGAAATCCAAGAAGCCACCCACTAGGGACCACAACCTTGCATTATACTGAGAAGCAGAAATTGCTCTTTTGATGTTTTGTTCCCACAGAAGCCAGTAGGAAAATTCATATGTGCTTCTCCGAGGAATAGTTATTGGCACTTCTACCCTTATGAGTCATGTTAAGGTTGACACACACATTGTACTGAGGTATTGTTGAAGTAGCTGCATCTGCATCTATTTAGAAAAATAGTTCAGTTTCCAAACTAATGTTCTCTTCTTTGTTCTAAGATGCTGCTCCATTCAAAAAGAAATATTGTGGCCAGCAAACAAAGATAGTGCAACCTCAAATAGGCTAAAGGAAATAGGGAAAATCTGCAACTGTGGGAGGGCAGGAAATGTAAAACAGAAGAGTTGGGTTGGTGCTGGCTTAGGCTGAATAGCTATGGAGATATTTTTTTTCCAAAGACAGACCAAGTCCTTCTGGCTAAGATCCATTCTGAAGAGATGTTGTAGGCTATGATCTGGGACCTTGAATCTGAGAAGGGGTATATTTACACAAGGGTCTAAGTGGAATTATTCTAGGAGGAACTCTGTAGGCTATCCATGTGCCTGATCTGAGAAGGGAGAAATATGTTTGAGCTGCTTTAAAGCAATAATGCAATAAGCCACTTGTCACTGTCAATATGTAATGTTTTAGTTTTTTAGAAGCTTATACTTGGTAGCACATTAAAGAGTTCTGCAATCAGAGAAATATATAAATCCAAACATATGGATATAGCTAGAAAATGTGTTTGAAAAAGGCTCTTTGTGCTGCATTTTTGAAAAAAAAATCTTATAAAGAACTTTTATCCCAGCTATTGTCAGTGTTTTAACAGAATTCTAGTTTTTTTATTCTGGAGGAAAGCTATTTACCCTCGTCCTACTTATAGTTGCTTACTGCATATGGTCACTGCAGATAGCTTATAGGCTCTCCAAGAGAGAGAAATAATTTTGAGAATCAGAGTAAAATAGAGACGGAAGGTTTTATTTCATCCTACCTCAGCCAGGTGATCAATTACAGTCAATTCTCTTATATTTATTTAATCATATATGGAGAAAAAGCTTACATGGTTCCCATCTCAAAAAGATGTTTAGAATGCTATCTAGTATTTTTAGGTTAATCAGTGGTTTCTTTATTTTTCTGGTACCAAATCACGTAGGTAATGAGGGCATAGAGATGGACCCAGCCAAAACATAAGCTGTCCAAGGCTGGCAACCCCCTCGCACCCACAGAGAGCTACAAAGCTTCTTGGGGTTCACAAACTTCTACCAGCAATTCATCCCCTCCTTCGTGAGGATTGCCAAAGCCATGATGGACCTCCTAAAGACAGGGAGTCCAGAAACGAAATCCCACCCAGGACAACCCCTACAGTGGGACCTAACCTGCCAAAGGCATTTGACACTGAAATAACTGTTTGCAAAAGAACCAGTGCTGTAGCATCCTGCCTCCGAACAACCCTTCACCATCCAAGCAGATGCCAGCTCATGCCACTCACTTAACCAAACCCAGGCTTTGGGACAGAGTCCATACTGCTCACTTCTTTGAAGGGGGGTTAGTCCCATGCTACTGTGAACAGCAAGGTTCTTTTGCAAACAGTTCTTTCAGCTTTGTGTTAAACTTGGTGAGGCCTTAAGTACCCATGTGGATACTAAAGAAACAATAACCCGAGCTAATATTGAAAACAAAACCAGAAATTATTCCAGTGATCAAGGCACTTGGAACAGAGTCTAAAAATGTGAATGAGTAGCTCAACTTAACAATGGGTATGGAATTATAGGGATAAGCTTCCTGATTTATTATAGCAAATACTCACAATTGTCTTATGTTTAAGGTGCCATGAATTGCGTGATGGGACCTTAAACAAAAGAATGGTTGGATCTGTAGGGAATTCCAATGAAAGAACTTTCTACAGCAAACCACAGAGCTCACAAATATCCAATATTGACTTGTAGCCTGTATGAGGTGATTTTTTTAAAACTTATTTTCCCTTTTTCCTTTTATTTAGATTAGAATTAGATCATGTCTGTGCCTCCTAATTGATCTTGAAATGGGAAGCAGACAAGAGGCAACTGTAGGACACTCTCATCTCCCCCATTACCACTGTTCTGCTTTATGGCCATAGCTTAGTGCACCTTTCAGACAAAAAAAAATAAATGGTAGCACACATATAGGTCCAATTGCCATAAGCAAGCACAGCACATATGTGCGTGCATATAAACGGGCATGCACACATGCATACGTGTATGTAAGCCACTTGATTGTAAAGGGATGTCGTTGGCAAACTGTTTTTAGACTGTTGATAATAGTATGTCTGCGTATTTAAAAAAAAAAAATCCCTGTGTAAACTGTCTTATATTACTTCTGGCTTTTTCACCACCTGCTGGGTGACTCTTTAATTTTTGGAAATATAACTATGCCTGTCCCAGAGCTGTACCTCTAATTTGGCATTATGGCCCTAAGCAGGTCAGAAAATCCCAACAATTGGCAATCGATCAAATCTCTGCTTTCGGTGGGAGGGGGGTAAAGGAGGGAGGGAGGGAAGGATCTCCCTGAGCCTTGAGTGCAAGTTGAGCTAAATTCTAAATCTCCCCAGTACCATGCGATGGATCAGGTGGGCCTAGATCAGGACTGTCAAACTCCTGGCCCACAGACCGGATGCATCACGTCATGTGCAGGTCATGCCCACGCCCGGTTTAGCAAAGGGGGGGAAGTCCCAATGCTACACATGATGCCACTGTGATGATGTAACATTTGACACCCTTGGGCTAGGTTAACCCAACTCTGAATTGTAGAGAGCAGATGTTTGGAGATAGAACTATGTTGGCTGCTGTTGATCATGCCTGTTTCCCAAAAGGTATCCTTCCCCATTTTTCTTTTCAAAGAAGCAGGGCCAAACATCCCTTTTCTCCATTCGTATGTTGAAACGTCCTGCTTACTTCTCATTCTTGCTACTTCCTTTCTTATGTTGTTTGTTTTTAAACAGCAGTTTATTTATCAAGTAGGGGACTCTGATGGTCTTGTTCCTGCTTCTCTGACCCAATCATACACAATAGCCCAGACAGGGAAGGCTTGGGCCTGGGAAAACAAATATAACAAATGCTGAATTTGCATGTGTATATCTTTCTTGCAGTTAAGCCACCTAATAAAGGAGAATATTTGTAGCTCAGGGTTGAAACGTGGGGTCCTTGATGCTCTTGAACTTGTTTTCTTGTAGATGTTTCATGACCAAAACTAGGAAATGTCATCAGTGCTAGTAAGGAGTGCGGTTTGCTCTCAGTTTATATTTCTAGTGGTTTGCCCTGTCAGTGTTGATGGGGATGGTCTTAGAGTTTCTTTGGTTGAGCTGTTTACTGTTGGCTTATTTGGCAATTTCTTGATTGGGGTATAGTTTACTTGATTATTGGTCTGATGTTAATCTTGAAGTTAATCTAACTCTAAGACAAGTCCAAGGATGCCAGGGAATTTCTAGAAGCCATCCATAGACACATTGACATTAACAGCATTTATAGACTATGCAAAAGAGACAATCAACCAGCCAAAGGGGTGGGGGGAAATGACACACAAGACTTCTCCATAAGCGATAAGCATAAATTAATTCCAAAATTAATATCAGACAATCAAGTAAACAATACTCCAATGAAGAAATTGCCAAAGAAGCCAACAGTAAACAGCCCAAAGAAATAATCTCTAAGAGCACTCCTATCAACACTGAGAGGTCAAGCCATTGGAACAGGGATGTCAAACTCACGTTGTCATGGTGGTATCACCTGACATATCAGGACTTTTTCCCCCTTTGCTAACCGGGCCTGGGCCGCATGTGATGCATTCAGCCCATGGGCCGGGAGTTTGACAGCCCTGCATTAGAATATAAATTGATAGCAAACAGCAATCCACTGATGATGTTACCAAGTTAAGGTAATGAAATATCTTCAAGAAAACAAGCAAGCTCAGAGAGCACTAAGCCTCCTACTATATGTACACAGGTGTCTAACTCTGCATATCTAAATGTCTTCTTTTTCAATTGTTTGGCTATTTCTTTTTAAAAAAGCTATCATTTGAGCCAATGTAGAACAAGTAGATGAACCTGCTGGAAACCTATACAATATAGAAATGTGCAGGTATAATTAGAGGAAGTGACTTCTTCTTTTCCAATATCGGATTTTCCATCCTTATCTAAAAACATATGAATACTACTTAAATTTTATGTATAAGCAAAACTAGAACTGCACAAAAACATTGTGGGAGGAGAACCAGGTATCAGAATTCA
Organism: Laticauda laticaudata; assembly: GCA_004320025.1. Lineage (NCBI taxonomy): Eukaryota > Metazoa > Chordata > Lepidosauria > Squamata > Elapidae > Laticauda > Laticauda laticaudata. Next base: position 20,178 of record BHFT01062633.1, on the reverse strand, counting down.
GCAACATGAGAGTCACATTGTCAAGATAACTCGGGCTATTGCAGTGGGGCTGCAAAATTCTGGATGATGCCTACGTGGCAGCAGAAATAAAGAAATGCTGTTTGCTATCCATCTTTTGCAGCACAAACCTGGTAAGCTAGTTGTGAAACCGGGGCTCTTCACTTGGGCATGGAGACTGAATGTTGAGGCGTTGATGGAATGGATGTGCTTTGCATCCTTAAAATCAGCATAAAATTGAGACCAGAAGTTTTTCTTTTAGGATTACTAGGTAAGGAGTTGGGAAAAAAAAAGATTTGAAACTTTATTACTATATATGTTAACTGTACCAAGAATTGAATAGGCACAGAATTGGAGAGAGATATCAATCCCCACGGTAGAAAAATGGATGGAAAAAATGTCAGAGCTAACAGAGATGGCAAAATAGATGTTTTAATCAGAGAAAAATATATATCCAGTTTTATTTCTAGCTGGAAATCACTTCTGGTTATGTGCTTGAGATGGGAAAAAAAATAAATTTTGACTTTGGGGTTTTCCTAATTAAAGCCCATGTCACACAGCACCAACGGATGGAAAGAGGATGTAAAACGGAGAGAAACACTTGCCATTCCGTTGTTTAATGCGATGCATCCGTTCTGTACTCACTGCGTCCATTTTTCATACTCTCTATCCATCCAGCATCCATCTACTGAGATTTCATCTGTCAAAAAAGTTTTGAGCTGCACAGAACTTTTTGAGTGGATAAAATATCCAACACGTCCGTTATATTCTGCTACGCATATGGGGAACATCTGTAATACGTCCGTTGTCATCCATTACGCGTCCGCTACATCCCTAGGCATCCGCTGCGCATCCGCGCAACTCACATCCGCTCCAGCGGAAAACGGACACAGGGAGGAGCAAAACGGATGCGGAACGGACACGCAGCGTTAGTAGCACGAGTAGAAAGGATGAAAGCAGATGCAGCTCACATATAAAGCATTTAAAACGGGAAAAACATTTGTATAGGGGACGTATCTCGGATATTTAGGATGTCTGCAGGATGTCTAGAGGATGCAAAAGGACACCTAGTGGAAAACCTATATTTCCTATAAAAAGGGGGAGAAAATCACCTGGATCTCACTTTCAGTCCAGCAGACGTGGGTGCAGACCTCTGCAGCCTTCATCTGGGCTCTTGCTTCTTCCACAGCTATCCATCATCTCCACCATGGATCGTCGCACACTCCTTTTGGTAGCCGCCATCATTCTACAACAGTGCGAAACCCTCAACAGGCTCTTTCACCTGTTCTACGGGAAGAAAAGGAGGCGTCCAAGAAGTGTCTGGGTCCGAAGATGGATCGCCGAGAAGAGCGAGTACGACTGTTATAACAAGCTGATGGTTGGAGCTGAGAAACGAAGACACTCATGCATTACAGAACTTCATGAGGATGCCACCAGCCATGTTGACGGAAGTTGTGGAGCGTTTGAGACCCAGGTTGACCAAGGCAGACACCAACTTCCGGCCCAGCCAGACACTGGGCTGAAGGTGCACTGACTCTACGCTACCTGCTCAGGGACACGTACAGGAGCATGTAGTACGCTGGAGGGTGCCACATAACACCATCAGCAGTGGTCAGAGAAGTGGTACAGGCCATCATCGAAGAATACGTGGAGGAGCTCTCCAGTGCCCCTCCACTGAAGAAGGTGGAAGAAAGTTGCAGAATCAGTGGTATCAGAAGTGGAACTCCCCCAACCCTTGGAAGCCATAGATGGGAAGCACTGGCCCTGCAACGCTCCAGCAAACTCAGGGTCCACTTATCACAACTACAAGGCTTCTTCAGCATCATCCTCTTCGCATGGTCGATTGCTGACTACAGTTCACGTACATCGATGCTTCAGGCAACGGCTCATCTTCAGATGCCCAGGTATGTAATGCAGTCACCTCAAGGAGGGCTGGAACGCAACCTCATCATGGGCTTCCCAGATCCAGACCCCTGCCCAACGACACACAAGACGTGCCCTACTTCATCGTGGGGGATGACGCCTTCTCCCTCAGAACCCTACTCATGAAGCCCTACACTTCCAGATGCCTCACCCATGAAGAGAGGATCTTCAACTACAGGCTGTCCAGGACAAGGCGGGTGGTGGAGAATGCCTTTGGCATCCTGGCCAACAGATTCCAGGTACTTCTCACCACCATGCAGCATCGCCCAGAGGACCGTGAGAGGATCGTGGAAGCTTGCTGCATCCTGCACAATCTCATGCGCACCCGCTACCCAGTGTTGAAGAACAGGCTCGTGGACTCCAACAAGGCAATGGGGACATGGAGCCTGGAGAAAATGAGGCAAGGCAAAACCTGATAGACACTAAGGTGTGCAAGGCCCAACAGAGCTTCAGTGAAGGAAGAAGCAGCGCAACCTCCTGAGACACTGGTGCAACCCCCAGCTGGAGCTTGGGAGTGGCAAGACAGGATGATAGATGATTAATGGATGCTTCCTTCAGCTGTTCTCATCACATGATGAATTGGGCCATGTATGTTGGTGGGCCTACAATGGACCGGGCATTTAATAAAGAGTTGTGTTTATGTTGAATTTGTGGATGAATGATTACATTATTATTGATAATTAAAGGGCCATAGGTGTGGCACCTGGGAGGGTGGACATACAGTCCCACTATGCTTGCACTGGAGGTTTATCTATCCCACAGCATTACCCATCCCAAAGGTATCCTGCCCATCCCACAGGTATCCCTGCCCATCCCACAGCTATTACCCATCCCACTGCTACCTTACCCATCACAAGCATGCAAAGGCTTAAACATTTCTAAAAGTTCTTCACCAAGACTTTATTGATAAAAAATAAATGAAGCAAGTCTGTGAAGCAAAGATATCTTTATTAATAACAAGCTGTAAAAGAAAATGACCCAAGTCTAAGTGTCCAAAGCAAAAATAAAGTCAACAGGTAGCCACCCAGGTCTCTGGTACTCTTCCAGTCGAGTGTGAGGCATTCCCATCATCTCAGGGGTGAAGGGTCAGGTGCTGTGGAGGTGGCTGCTGCTGGAATGCTGGTCTGAGGCGCCATTGGGTGCCTGGCCCCGAGAGTATATACAGGGGATGGTGTATGGAGGAAGCTCTCAGACAGCTGGCTCAGCCCCATGATGTTGAGAGCCCTTCTCCATGACATGGGGTGTGAGCCCAATACAGATGACAGATGTTTGAGGCCAGGCTTGGCTGTGGGTGGAGAAGGAGCAGTGTAGTGGGGCTGTCTGGTCTGCGCTGGGTGAGGAGGTGGTGTCGATGGCATTGGTGGCGTGGGTGGCATCTGTGGCGTGGCTGGCATCGGTGGCATCAGTGGCACCGGTGGTATACGATTGTACCTGTGCCTGGACTGGGAAGGGCTGCCTGTGCTGCTGACCTCCTGGTAGCCATAGCCTTGGTAAGGTGAGGGCCTGTGGAAAGCCTTGGAAGGGCAGTGACATCACCTTGGAATGGAGCAGCAGACCTGGACTGGGTGGGAGCAGTTCAGCTTGGTTCTGAGGGTTGTGAAGAAGATCGGTGATCCTGTCCTTCACCACCTGGTACTGGGTTCCGACATGTTCATGAGAGTCTGTTACGTACGTTGAGGAAGGGCTTGCGGTTGGAGGAGGGACGTCGGTGTGTACCAATCTGAGAGAGGAGATCTACCGCTGCTCCTGATGGTGTCCCTGATCTCCAGCAGGACAGTGTGGCTCTCCCCTCGGTCTGCCTCTCTGCTTTCGATGGAGGTAAGCTGGGGGTGGATGCGGGTTGGGCTGTGGTGGAAGTGCCCTCTCCTTGCTCCCACGGCTTCAGGGGGTCCTCCACGCGCTCTGCCATGGGGAGTGCGACTGTCAGGGGGTCTCCGTCGTGGCACCTCCACAGAACCTGCCTGGAACAGGAGCTGACTCTTGGCCAAGAAGAGACTGGCTCTCAGCGGCTGCCTGAGAGAGGGTTGTGAGAGGGGCTGTCTCCTGTGGGCGGATCTCACCCTTCACGAAACTGCACTTGGCCATCCCGTAGGTCTCATCGTCCGTCAGCTTGACTGCAGCCTGGCCAGATTTCTTGAGGTGCAGCTTCCCGTACCAGGTGTGCATGTGCTTCCACAGCCGAGGAGCACCTCCAGAAGTGGAGCCCAGGCTCTCCGCCTTCTCTCTCAAGCAGCCTCTTCCTCCTTGTGTTTTGATAAGAGCTTGTTGTCCCTTCCGCCAAAATGATTATTCTCCCTGAGCCATTCAAGACTACCTCCCTCATGTTCCTCTTTGATTGAGTGTTGCCTCCTCTCCCGTTCCACGTCTGCCTCTTCCTTCCTCTGGCAGGGCCATATGGGCCCTCACAGAGGGGGTCGAGGTTGTAGGGCGCCTCCTCCACACCACCACCACACCAGCAGCAACAACAACAACAGGCAGCAGCAAAAGCAGGACCAGCAGCACCAGCAGCACCAGGAACACCAGCATAGCACCAGCAGCACCAGGAGCACCAACAGACCGCAGGACCAGGAGCACCAGGAGCACCAGCAGCACCAGCAGACCAGGAGCACCAGCAGGAAAGAGCAGGACCAGGAGCAACCAGCAGGACCAGGAGCACCAGCAAGCACCAGCAGACCAGGAGCCCAGGAGCACCAGCAGGACCAGGCAGACCAGGAGCAGCGCCAACAGAGTAAGCACCAGCAGAAGCACAGTACCAGGAGCAGTGTCAGCCAGAGTAAGCACCAGAGAAGCACCAGCACCAGGAGCAGTGCCAGCAGAGTAAGCACCAGCAGAAGCACCACCACCAGAAGCAGCACAGCAGAAGCACACCTCCAGAAGCAGCATCAGCAGAGCCCCAGCACCAGAAGAGCGAGCCCGCGGCAGCAGAAGCCCCAGCAGAAGCAGAGTCAGGGCAGGGGGTGGGAGAGTGGCACTGTCCTCTTGCCAGGGCTGTGCAGCAGATGGCAGAGGCTCCTTTTCTTCCCATGTTTGTTGGGTTGCTGGGCTGGCTGGCTGGTGGCTGGCAAGCTGTGTCTGGAAGCAGGTCTTCCTCTGAATGGTGACCTGCCTGCGAGCTGCTTCCCGTTATATCACGGGGCTGGACGCAATGCATCCTCCCTGCATGCGCAATGAATGCTAGGCATCCGCTAGGCATCCGCTAGGCTTCACTGTGCATCCGCTTCATCCACTTGGCATCCGCTCTGCATCCGCTCTTTCCGTTCTGCGTCCGCTTTGCTGCAGTCCCCGAAGCCTTGGGATGTGCCATCCGCTCCCATCCGCTTCCATCCACTAGGCTTTCTGTGGAGCATCGCTTTCCATCTGCTCGCCTACGTCCTCCCCCCGTCCGTTCCTTTCCGTGTTGTCCGCTCTGGTTATGCAAAATTCGGGCACTTTTGAGAGCGGATAACAACAGATGGAACATTTTGCTTGTCCGCTGTGTCCTTTTTACAAACGTTTTGCATCTGTCAGCCAGTGTGACAGGGCCTTAAAATGTTGCGTGAGTGAGAAATGAAGATGTACTAAGTTAGACAAAGCAGTATGTTAGCAGTTCCCAGGAAAGATCAGGTTGGCACAGTCCCATCCCCAGTTTTAAACAATGTTTTGTCTTTGTTGTAATTTTCTTGCCTTCCTGGTTTAAATTAGTCTGAGGGTCCTGGTGGGCAGAAAAGTAATTTATAAATATAAATATTTTTAATGAATAATTAAAGCCTGCATGTTGTTTTCCATTGCCTAGGATCAGCTACAATTTCCTTTACTCTATGTAGTCACATGTAAGAAAGTAAGGCCATGGTCTTTTCATTACAGAGTATTTTTGTCTGCATTTTACTCCCTCTAATATTGTAAAGACAATGACCTCATGGCTTGGAATGCCTGTGATGTATCCTGTGTGCACAGTTTGTCAGTAAACTGCCTGCGCCTCCCAGTTGGTGAGATGCAACAATGTGTTGGCCTGCAAGGTCATGTCTAGATTAGAGATTCTACTGGACTTCAGTTGTACTTGAGGTATACTAATTAAAATGTGCCAAAAATGATAAGGGAATTCCTTATGATGAAAAAGGAATTCAGCATGTGAAACTTTCTTATTAAAGAAAGTTATTGAAAGCCTTAGTTAATCAAAACCACAAGAGATCGTGTTGGTCAATCGGTCAAACCACAAGTGATGGTGTCGGTCAAAGTGTTGGTTGATGGCTATGGCGTCATTTATAGCACGGGTGTCAAACTTACAGTGTCACAGCGGTGTCATGTGATGTAGAGGGACTTTTTCCCCCTTCACTAAACTGGGCATAGGGGTGGCCAGTGCGTGATGCATCCGGATCACGGGCCAGGAGTTTGGCAGTCCTGATTTATAGGATCCACCATGCTTTGACTTGTCCCCAGTCATCTTGATGATACTAATGGGAGACATCACCCATTAGTTTTGAGGTGAGATGGTATACTGATAAATACTTTGCCTTTTTATTCTGGACTGAGCCTAAGATGCTGTGGAAGTCTTGAACGTGTGCTTGGGAGGCTGCTCAGAACTGGATGGGACGAAGCAGGTTAAAACTGAACCCAAGCAAGCCATTTCTGATGAAGTATCTCTCTTGACACCAATGATAACTTTTGATTTTTGTATAATATTTGTTTTAAAAGAAAGAGAAGGAAGAGAAAAAAGAAAGATGCACAGAATTTGCAAAACACTGATATTACATGGAAATGTTTTCAGAACAATTCAAGATAAAACTGGAAGAATATACAAACTCTTCCATTGCAAGAAATGTCTCATCTTTATTCTTATGCATTAATTTGTATTAGAATAAAAATAAAATAATTTTAAGACAGTTTAGCATTTATCTATTTTCTACTGTTAAACTGTCCACTGCTAAATTTATGTTATTAAAAAAATTGAAACAAGACTTCTATATAATTAAAAATAAATAATTCTAACTAAATTAAAGAACTTTAAAGAGAAGCCAAAGCTTGGATGACAGCAATCCTTTGTCTAATTGTACTCCATAAACAGTTTCAAGTTGAAATTAACATCAGTCTTCTTTTCAGAATGCCATTATTTTGGGATAATTGCACACTTCCACAATTTAAGTTGGCATCTCTTTAATGAAGGAATGAGATGTAATTTCCAATAAAAAGCATAAAGTATTCTGGGGACAATTACCCTATATAAAGTGAGCTCAGTGTATTTTATATATATATTAAGTTTATTAATACTTAACAGAAAATATGGTAGAAAAGAAAAGCCAATTGTCAGAATTTGATGCACCTTGCAGTAAATCACTTTACCACCAGATATGGTAGAACAGGGGTCCTCAACCACCGGGCCCCGGACCGGTAGCAGTCCGTGGATCATTTTGTACCGGGCCGCAAAGAATAAATAATCATGATTAAAATATATATAAAAATATGTTTTTGCTTCCGGGTGTTTTATTTTGAAAGACAACCACTTCCGCCCTCACCTAACTTCCGTGCTAACTTCCGTGCTAACTTCCGCGGTAACTTCCGTGCCTAACTTNTGATTTTGCCGGTCCTTGAAAAAGTGTTTCTGCGTGAAACTGGTCCCTGGTACAAAAAAGGTTGGGGACCACTGTGGTAGAACATTCCAGTTGTTACAGTTGCACAACTTTTTAACAATTATCACTGGGATAATTTAATCAGCAGAACATTTGTAACTACTTTCTTATAGTGTATTATTTGCAGTGAATCTGATGGCCATCTTCTGTTAATACTCTCATTGTTACTTGTCAGTTTTTCATTTCAATTCTGTCTGTCTCTTTTTGATTATAAAATCTTTAGCTTGGTTTCTGAATCACATTTCAATACCAATTTACATAAAAATCCAGCAAATGTTCTGCATTTTGTATGACAAAGCATTTCAAATTCAGTTAAACATTCTGAGCACGTTCACCTTGTTTTTTTAATTCCTTCTGGACTAGACTGTTCATTTAAAACACTTGAAGTACTTTTGACCATTCTAAGGAAAGAATCTCTAGTGATTATATTTTTGCAGGCTGTCAAGATTTTTTTGTCCAATTTTCAGATCAATCTCTTCATGAAAATATATATTTATTTTTATTCATTCATTTAGAAATATTTATCCTGTAAATTCTATATTTTATTAAATAAAGTCATAAATAAAAAAGAATTATTAAAAAAATATTTATCCTATGCATTTAATAAGCTGCTTTGAACAGAGTTCATACTTATAATCATCCAAAGTTATTTCTGCAAATCCTGTTCCTTCTTTAGTCTGAACCAAAGTTTAAATCTGAAGTTTAATTCTTGTTTGTTTATTTAACCAGATGAAATTACACACTTTATCTTTGCCACTCACTCAGCATCTTTTCATCAATGTTTATTGAAATCATTTGGAACAGGAAACTAACTCATGGAAGAATGTTCATTTTTATTGTTAACATTCTCCTTAGTCAAAATGTGTTCAACTTTTTTAATCTAAGAATGTCCATTACGCTCTTTCAGATTTACAAATTATTCTAGAGTACATATTATTTTCTAGCTAAGTAAATTCCTAATTATTTTATTGATTTAATAGTAATATTAAACCCTGATGTTTATCTTCGGAATTGTTATTCCTCTTTGGAGAATTTCTGTGCAATCAACCATGTCTTATTGTTGTTTAGCCAAGGTCCTATACTGTACTGTTGTATATACTCAATTATTAATTCTAGAGACTCCCTTAAATGAGAAACAATAACCACAACTTAATCAGTGTACACTTTGAACTTATATACTTGTCTTACCATTTTAACTCTAAAAAAATATACTATCCTATTGAAACTTTTTTGCTAATGGATTAGTAAACTCAGAAAGGGAGAACTGGGCAACCTTGTCTTGTCCTTGGTGTGATGATGAACCATGATATAGCATGGTTTAGATCAGGGGTCTGCAACCTTAAACACTCAAAGAGCCATTTGGACCCCTTTCCCACAGAAAAAAAACACAGGAAGCCACAAAACCTGGGTGGACATGGCCAACTCGATGTCATTCACTCCTACCAACAAGGGCCAGAGAAGCTCCAGCAAGAGTGAGATGCCAGAGAATCAGCCCCAGCTGCTTTTCCATCCCCCAGCGTCGCCCTTACCTTCTCAGGCCAGGCGAGGGAAGGGAGGGAGAGGGGCGGGGCCAGCCAGTGATGGGACAGGGAGTGGTAGCAGAGGATTCAAAGAGCTGTATGTGACTCTGGAGCTGTAGGTTGCCATCACCCAGTTGAGATATAGTTTCACTTACTATTATCTTCGCTATTTCATTATAAGACTTTGAATTCCTGGTTTAAATTCATTTGAAAAAAAGTCTATCTTCTTCACAACTGGAAGCATAAAAGACCATTCTAAATTATCAAAATTTCTCATCCTGAAATCACAGCTTTTGCTTGAGAAGTAGGTAGAGTCTACAGTTGGGTGAGCCATCATCCATCTGTGTCTCTGCAGCTGTGATTTCCCTACCTGGAGGAGGGAGCTCTTGTCCCAGTAACCAATGGTGGTGTCATCACCCCCTATTGGATTCTGCACTGTGTTTTACATGCAGTTGCTTTCGAAAACCAATCAGAAACTATAATTATTACAACATATGGTAGCTCAGATATTAGCAGATTAGAGCCATTACAGTCATGCAACACCTCTTTTGAAATTGCCACATTGGTTACCAGGTACAGTTCAGGTGCTGGTTTTGACCTTTAAAGTCATTGATCTATGGCTTGGCCACTCAGGGATTTCCAGGTTCTCCTTCTCCGTTCAGAAGTGGGCCACCAAACTCATCCAGTACTGATTTGCTATCAGTATCATCTAAAGTTCCCTTAGGTGAGAGCAGTGAAGATATGGATTCATAGGCAGTATTTTTCAGTCTCAGTCCCCATATTGCAGAACAACTTCCCCGTTAATATTAGGATGGCATCCTCATTATTGGTCTTCCAGAAACTATTAAATAGGAAGTTGCTTCAGAATGAATGAATGGTCATCAGCGGGCCTATTACTGCAAAATGAGAGCATTCTGATTTTATGGTTTGCATTATGTTTTTGTGGTTTTCATTTGTAAGGTGCCTTGAGTTGTTTTCTGAGTCCAGTGGTGCATAAACACAATAAATAAATGCATGTCAAAGACTGCATCTTGGAATGTATACTATGAGGACTATAAATGGCAAAGGGAATGAATTAACCACTGTAGTGAGAGAAAGAAAAAACAGGTATTTGTGTGTGTGTGTGTGTGTGAAAAGGAGAAAAGGGAAGGAAGCAATACTGTAAAGCTGAATGGAGTTGGTCTGACCTATAGACTAGAGTTACACTGAAGGAAATAAAGGTGTAGATAGAGTTATGAAGAAAAGGGCTAACCTGTACATCAGTGAGTATACATTGATGATAACTAGGTTTTGGCGAGTGCCTATGCAAGTAGGAATTAATACAATAGATTAATGGTAATTCATGTTGTACTACAGTAAACAGTAGTAAACATAAGAGGTAATAGTTTGCTTTAGAAAACTTGAGCAAAATGTCCTATTTCAAATTGATCATGGGCACACACACCAACTTGATTTGCAAATAGTTTACTACTAAGTACCAAACAATCACAGACAGGCGGAGAGCCAGTATCTGTGCCCCAGAAATGTATATAGGGAAGGTATGTTTTGCTTGAGAGTTGGGTGATTGGACTGTTCCCTGTAGAGTCAAAACAGAGCATAGATTCAGAAAGAAAGATGCACTCTGAAACTGTTCAAAAGTCACCAAGGTTAGTCAGCCAGTTCAGAATGCAAAGCAGGAATGATGGATTCCAGGTTGACATAGTCGTTCCCAACAACAGCTGACCACTGGCAACTGTTATGATATCGCCTAGCTGAAGATGTAGCTCAGTTTTGGATACTCATACCTTTGCTTCTTAAGGAGCTGGGCTTGATGACCACATGATTCACTTAGCAACCATGGTAAAAATTATAAAAAATAAAATTAGATCTGGGCATGTGGTCACACAGTTTATAATCACACTGACATAATATTGTGATCCTAAGTCTAGAATCACTTGTACTATTTACTTAAGAAATGTAGGATTGTTATAATGACTTTATAGTGTTTGGATTGCAAAGCACATAGAAACATAACTGTAGCAGCTGCCTGTAGCATCTTACCTATTCCTGTGGTTGTGGACTTACTCTCTGCAGCTGCCTTGTGATCCTGAGAAAGCAGATGGTGTTGGAAATTGGTGCTGTTTGGACTTGCATGCCTTCTGAAACATGAGCAGAATAGCTGCACAGCTCTAGTTTTTATCATTTCATCTGTGCAATAAGTTTTCTAAGGTAGCTTAGGTGGAAAATCAGCAGATCATTGAAAATCATCAGCAGATCATCAGGTTGGTTTGAACCTTTAGTTCTGAGGTCCAGTTCCAATCCTTTCATCATTCTCAGACAGGCACCTTGGTATGAATATTGAGGAGAAATGGTCATGTATCTAGGCTGGAGACTATTTGCCACATATTGCCCACATTTTCAAGGCAGAAATTGCCTAGTGTATAATGAGATCTAGGAGAAATGAATGATGAAAAAGAGACTGATTGTAAAACACATTGATGTAGAAAAAATGTTGTTTGAAACAGAGTTTCAGCTTTGGCTTTTCTGATATAAAGATGGGATATGTAGTAGTCTTTGCCAGACAATTTTTAAACATGAGGTGTAAAAATGGATTTAAAAAAAAATATTTTTAAAATCCCATGCGTAGTATTCATTGATGCTTACATATTTTATTGAAAGGTAAAAATAAAACAAGAGCAGTGATGAAAATCCCACCCAAACACCAAATCTTCTCTGAAGTTTTATTCTGATTCTTCCAAATTTAAGACTTCTGTTCTGACAATGCCACACTGCTTCATGGGGACCTGGATTTATCAGTAGTGGCATATGATTAAAATTAACTGCGGAAGAAGCAAAATAGGTGCAGCACTTCCATTTCAATAAAATCTTTAGCTGCTGTGTGCAAGTGTTGCTGCTAAAGACATGGATATGATTTGTCCCACAGAAGACCAAAAGCATTAGAGAGGAACTGCTGCCATATTCTCAGCATGAACGTAATGGATGAAAATGTTCATGTTCAAGACATTTGCACAGTGCATAGGTCTTTCTGGTGGTGGTAGTTGAGAATTCAAGTTTTTAACAACTTTAAAAAATAGATATTTGGGGGAGAACAGTGACCTTTCGAAAAACAAATTTACAGGATGGTTCTCACCAGTGTGAAATGCCCAATAAAACCACACTTTTCAACAGTACACTTTTTATAGGTACTTCTCCTGAGCCTGCCTCAATCTAACCTCTTTTAGGTCATTCTGTGATCTTATCAATGTTTATTAATATTGCTTAGCTTGCATCCGCATTGTCTAGCAGCAATAAGCACATTTGCCTCTAGTTTCAAGTAACAATTAGCACATTATGCCATAATTAATACATTGTCTTACCCCCAAATTCCTCTTTTCCCAAGCTGTCGCATTTGAAATATTTGCAAATCTTATATATACAGCATTTTAGCATAATCATCTATTCTTTGCACTTGTGACCTTCAGGTCCCCTGTTCGCACAGTTGCTTTGTTCTGTGATTATATTTGGGATTTCATTAGAGCAAGCGTTTTCTGAGGATTTCTCCAATTAAGTTGTTTCCATTACTTCTTATGCAGCAGCAAATGATTGAAAGATGCCTGCAAATAATAATTTCCTAAAGAGATTTTTTGAGGGAGGGGTTCTTTTGATGTTTCTTTCAAAGTTCGAGGAACAGGACTGTAGCTTCATTGTAAAGCCCATGAGTAGGATTTAATTTAGTCCTATTTGTTGTAAAGCCTATGAGTAGGGGTTAATTTAGATTCAGTTCTAGGCAACTCTAGGTAGACTTGGGGGGCGGGAAAAACTGTTGTGTGAAATTACAGAACACAGTTATTCAATGGTATTGATCAAAATCAGTGGATGTCAAACTGCACCTAATCCACATTTGTCCTTACAAGTATAACAATAGCTGCAGAATGCATTTTTTATGTTTTCCTCAATGGAAAAAAATGAAAATGATATCCAAGGGAGGAGAATAGGTTGATTTCAGAGGAGAGCCTGGTAAACCAATCCCATGAGTTTTCATTCTCAGACTATATGGGGCCGTTGTTTGGCAATCTCCCATATTTCCTGCCAGCAGCAGATATATCAGTTTATAGCCTTGGTTTAAAATGAAAAGGAACTCTTGAAGCAAAGCCAGGTTTTCATCTTTTCACAAAGTACCATGGTGACACAATAATATGGAGGGAATGGTTTGCATGAAGTCTTGTCAAAAGCCAAGTTGAGATTTTGCAGAAGGCATTTGTCATCATCATCATCATAAGCAGATGAAGCTCTTTTCTTAACTGCTGAATCTTGGTGAATAGATGTGTGTTTGGAAGGGTCTGTTTGTTTATCTGCTTCTCTTTGTGAGAAGAAGCTATCAACACAGATTCCAGGGTCTCCTTGCTTGCTGGTAAATTGGGTGACAAAAAAGGAGGCCACTATTTTGACAACAGTAAATTGAGGGAAAAATAGTTAAAAGCCTAGACTTTAGATGCAAAGAAAAACTTGGTCTCTGCTGAAAAAAAGAAAGCTGTGGATTCTGTTTTCTTCCATCAAGATTTGAATGAAGCCTGTGGACATATGTGATGATATTTTCAACTCCACAAACTGCTTAGGTGGAGAACTGATGAGACATGTGTAAGGTGACAACTGCTTTTTTTATCTTATTTAAATCTCAGAAAGGTTATGGTTTTCTACCATGGACAGAGATACAAAGAGCATAGGTTTCAAACGATGTCCTTGCGTATCCTATTTTCTACTGGCAAACACGGAGCTGAAGTACATAGAATGTATAATTCATGCTCAAGACAATAGTCTGAATATATCTGGGGAATCTCAAGGTTTTCAGAATTAGAAAATTATTTGCAAAGAAAAAGAACACCCTAAATCCTGGAGGAGTGAGTGTGCTCAGGAACTGGGAAATGTTGGCTGCAAAGTTTTTGTTTGATGAGATCATATGGAAATCTAGGATAAATGAAATTGTTGTTGAGTTTAATTCTGCCTTCGATTGGTAGAGAGGATTTGACTTATACTGTATGGTTAACATCATTTGCACAAACAATGCACTTTGTTGCCTACATGATTTTTAAGAATGCTGATTGGTCACTACTTTATCCTAGAATACCCTGATAATTTATTATCTTGGTTTCTTTGTACTGTATGTAACTAAGCTGTTTAGAGATAATAAAGACTTTTATTTTCCATACAGAACACGGTATCTCAAAAGCAGGCAAAGCTGAATTGGAACAAGGCAACTCCTTCCAATACACATCCTTCCAATACACATCCACAAAATGTATCTGCAGCCTTTACAGGAGATCCTATTGTTATTTTGGATTGCGGATGATAGGGGAGGTGCAAAGATGTTTTATTGGTAGAGAATATTGGCATGCTGTTCAAAACTTGTATTTTTATGTTGGCTTTCCTGGCCACAAATGTTGCCAATCACTTTGGAATGTATAACAATGAGATATACTGAAATAATATATCAATTAAAAGTAAGAGGATTTTTCAGTCTTTTAAAATGTTAGTCACTAATATTTTTTAAAGGAATAAAATTGTACAAGATCGCTAAATCAAGTGAGATGCTTAGGTAAGAATGCTGAGATTTTGCGATATTGTTTTTAAAATAATTCTTAGTTTTGATTTCTGCAGATACTTCTCAGGATGGTTAGCTGCTGGATACTTCACTAAATGATGTCTCCTGAGATCTTACAAGAAGGAACTGTCTTATCTAGAATTCATATAGGCGTTTTACATGAAGGAGTACAGGAATGTTAATGAAGAACAGTAAAAATTAAAGGTGCTGTGAAAAATAATAGCATGAATATGGTTTTTAAAGAGAAAAGCTCCTTCTCGAGAAGTGAAAGGAATTTGCATTAACTTGGCTGTAGAAGAAAATTTATGACATAGGAAATATTTCAAGAAGCACCCAAGGACCATAGCTCTGGTGCATAATTGAACTGAAGTTCGATTATGAATTAATTTTTTTCAGTAAAGCTGAAGGATTAATTAAGGAAATTATAGTATAGTTTATAATACACCGTAATGTTGCCTCAGGATAATGAATTTTGATGAAGCCTAAAGAGGGCTGGGCATAATCCCTGAACAGTCACAGCCAGAGTTGACCCACAGACATTCTTCTCTTGCTTGTGCCATTAATCTCTTTTGATATGGCCATAATGCTTAAGCAGGGAAAAATCCTGCTGGATTAATACAAATATAAAAGCTCTCCAGGGTCTTGGTGGAAGTCTTGGCTGGTGGAAGTTTTCTGAAACAACAAAAGGCTGAGTGCTTAAGCCCAATGCTATTCTAGGCAGGAAAATATTACTTTTGTTTAATTACAGCAGAAGAGATAGCTCCTTTTGAAGTGGCCATTTGTGGCACTCCTATTGCTGAAGAGCTTTCCACAGGAATAGGTAAGAGGCCATTGTATGTTCAGAAAGAAGAAAAACACTTTGATACAGAGGCCCCAACCTTTTGGGCATCAAGACTGGTTCCATAGAGATTTTTCTGCAGACTGGAGGAGGTGTGGTTTTACATACTGCCTGCATCCCACCAATGGGGATTTACTTATTTGTGTGGCCCAGTTGCTGGCATGCCATGGCCTGGTGCCGGTTCATGGACTGGGGTGGGTTGAGGACCCCTGTCTTATTAGATACCTATCATAGATAGTGATGGTCCTCCCTGAGTATGAAAACATGAGGCATGCAAGAAATGTCCATTTGTTGCAAGACCAGCTGGGCATTTTTCTGACTAATTGGAGTTGCTCTGATAGGTTTCTATTTCTAAGTAAGCAAACTCAGTTTTCTTGTTGCTGGACTAATGCCAGTTCCCCACAGCCCATTTCCTGCATTATAGTGTTATCCTTGCCAATACTGTTTCATATGAAAAATGGCGCAATCTATGAATAAGCCTCTCAGGTAATGCTCAGTGACATGCTTGATATACAACCCCATTCTTTTCTTCTATCCCCATCATAGTCTTGTGGGAATTGGGGAGGGGTATTTGAAATTTATATTTTAAATGAAGTTCCATCCCCACTTCACAATCTTAGCCCTGAGATTCCATTCCCCTTCACTTTCAGCTGTGTTGCTTCCTCTTTTCTCTCTTCTGGAGAGCCCTGGAAGAATTCTTTTTTTGAACAAAAGGTAATAAATGCCAGCAAGGCAGGTCAGTTTCCAAACTAAGCCTTTGTTAGTGGGTTGCAGGATGAACTATGGAAGAATCCTGGGATGTCATCTGGCAGCACTCGTAGTTAAAGATTGTTGGAAATTATGATGAATAGCATTATAAGGTTCCATAGAAAAAACAGTATGGGTGCTTCCAAAATAGGGTTTTAATATGGCATTGCAGTATTTCCTTCATTTACATGTAAAGGGACATACATAGACTTTCATTGTCTAACTGTTGTCTTCCTGATTCTAATTCACTTCAGTTTCTTTCTCATTATACAGAGCAGTGTTTTTCAGCCTCAGCAGCTTCAAGATGTGTGGACTTCAATTCCCAGAATTCCCCAGCCAGCATATTGGCTAGGGAATTTTGGGAATTGAAGTCCACACTTCTTGAAGCTGCTAAAGCCCATGTCACACTGAACCAACGGATGCAAAGAGGATGTAAAATGGACAAAAAACCTTGCCATCCGTTCGAATAACGGCGATGGTACCACTGCCTCCGTTTTGCTTCCTCTCTATCTGCCCAGCATCCGTCTATTGACGTTTCGTCCGTCTGAAAGTTTTGGGCTGCCTAAAACTTTTGCGCAGAAAATGTATCCAGTTTCGTCTGATTCTGCATCCGCTACACATCTGCTACGCATCCCGTTCTGCATCCGTTACGCATCCGCCATATCCGCTAGGTGTCCGCTACGCAATCCGCGGAACTCCATCGCCCGGACGCAGGGAGGAAGCGGAACGGACACAGAACGGATGCAGAATGGATGCTAGCGGATGCAGAACAGAAACAAAGGCGTTTAAAACAGAAAAAACATTCGCGGAGGGGACCTATCTCGGATATTAAGGATGTCTGCAGGATGCCTAGAGGATGCCTAGAGGATGCAAAGGGACACTCTTCCTGCTATAAAAAGGGGGAGCAACTCGCCTGCATCTCACTTTCGAGAACAGCAGCCCAGCGGTGCGGACCTCTGCAGCCTTCATTCTGGCTCTTCTCTCTCCACAGCATACAGTCATGTCCCGTGGATTGCAACAAAGTCCTTTGGCAGCCACCATCGTTCTGCAACAGTGCGAAGCCATCTGCAGGCTCTGTGAACTCTACTGTGAGAAGAAAAGGAGCCACCCAAAAAGAGTCCGGATCCGAAGATGGTTCGCCAGAAGAGCAGAGGACGGACTGTATAACAAGCTGATGGTGGAGCTCAGGAGCGAAGACACTCGGGCATTCCAGAACTTCATGAGGATGCCTCCAGCCATTTTGAGGAAGTTGTGCAGTTGCCTGACACCCAGGTTGACCAGGCAAACACCAGCTTCCGGCCCAGCCTGGAACCTGGGCTCAAGGTGGCACTCACTCTGCGCCACCTGGCCTCAGGGACTCTACAGGAGCATGCAGTACGGCTGGAGGGTGCCATCCAACACCATCAGCATTGTAGTCAGAGAAGTGGTGCAGGCCATCATCGAACAATTCAAGGAGGAGCTCCTCCAGTACCCTCCACTGAAGAAGGCTGGAAGAAAGTTGCAGAGCAGTGGTATCAGAAGTGAGAACTTACCACACACCGTTGGAGCCATAGATGGCAAGCACGTGGCCTGCAAATCTCCAACCAACTCAGGCTCCACTTATTTCAACTCCAAGGGCTTCTTCAGCATCATCCTCTTCGCCATGGTCGATGCTAACTACAAGTTCCATGTACATCGATGCTTCAGGCAACGGCTCATCTTCAGATGCCCAGGTATACAACGCCAGTCACCTCAAGGAGAGTTGGAAGGCAACCTCATCATGGGCTTCCCAGATCCAGACCCCCTGCCCACGACACCGCAAGATGTGCCCTACTTCATCGTGGGGGATGACGCCTTCTCCCTCACAACCTACCTCATGAAGCCCTATACTTCCAGACTCCTCACCCGTGAGAGAGAGGATCTTCAACTACAGGCTGTCCAGGAGGGGGTGGTGGAACGCCTTTGGCATCCTGGCCAACAGGTTCCAGGTACTTCTCACCACTCCATGCAGAGCATCGCCCAGAGACCGTGAGGAGGATCATGGAAGCTTGCTGCATCCTGCACAATCTCATGCGCACCCGCTACCCAGTGTTGCAGAACAGGCTCGTGGACCTCCAACAAAGGCAATGGGACATGGAGCCTGGGGAATGGAGGCAGGGGAGAAACCTGATCGACACTGAGGATGTGCAAGGCCCCAACAGAGCCATCACATTGAAGCGAAGAAGCAGCTCAACCTCCTGAGACACTCCCGCCCCATCTGGAGCGGTGGAGTGCAAGACAGGATGGTAGATGCTTAATGGATGCTTCCTTGCAGCCTGTCTCATCACACAGATGAGATTGGACCATGTATGTTGGGTGGCCTACAATGAACAGGGCCTTTAATAAAGAGTTGTGTTTGTGTTGACATGTGTGGATGATTATTACATTATTATTGATAATAAGGGCCAAGGTGTGGCAGCTGGAGGGTGGACCATACAGTCCCACTATGCTTGCACTGGAGGTTTATCTATCCCACAGCTAATACCCATCCCAAAGTTATCCCTTCCATCCCACTGCAACCCATCCCACAAGCATGCAAAGGCTTAAACTATTTCTAAAAGTTTCCACCAAGACTTTATTAAAAAAAAGAAATGAAGCAAGTGTGTGAATCAAAATAGATTTTATTAACAACAAGCTATAAGACAAAAATGAGTCTCTGGTACTCCCTCTTGTCGCTCAGTCCCAGGGGTGAAGGGTGAGGTGCTGTGGAGGTGGCTGGCGCTGGAGTGCTTGTCATCAGCTCTCCTAGAAGCAGAAACAGCAGAAGTGCCAGCCAGAAGAGCAAGCCCGTGTTGCAGAAGCCCCAGGAGAACCAGAGTGAGGGCCAGGGGGCAGGACTGATAGCTCTGTCCTTCTTGCCAGGCTGGCAGCAGATGGCTGAGGCTTGCTGTGCTTCCCGCATGGTTGTTGGGGTTGCTGGCTGGCAGGAGGCTGGCAGGACAACGCTGGCAGGGAGGCTGGCACCAAGGTCGGCAGGCAGACAGGCAGGCACCAAGGCTGCAGGAAGGCTGGCACCAAGGCAGGCACCAGGCTGGCAGGTAGGTAGCGCACCAAGGCTGGCAGCGCAGACATGAACAGGCTCGAGCAAGGAGCGCACGGCACAGGCTGGCGCAGACTGCTGGCAGCAAGGCTTGCAGGCAGGCTGCGCACGAAGCGGGACGGGAGGCTGGCAGCAAGGCTGGCAGCAGGCAGCAGCTGCCAGGCAGAAGCAGGCAAGCAGTCGATGTGTCTCGGAACCAGGCTCTTCCTCTGAATGGCGACCTGCTTCCGAGCTGCTTCCGTTATTCCACGGCTGATGCATCATCGCATCCCCGCATGCGCAATTAACGCACCGCATCCATTAGGCTTCCACTGTGCATCCGCTAGGCTTCCGCTCTGCATCCGCTTCATCCGCTGTGCATCCGCTGTATCTGTTCCGTGTCCGCTTTGCTGAGGCCCCCCGGAAGCCCTGCGGTTGCGCCATCCGCTCTCATCCGCTTCCATCCGCTTGCTTCCGTTCTGCATCCGCTTTGCATCCGCCTGCGTCCTCCCGCGTCCGTGTTATCCGCTCCGGTTATGCAAATTTTTTCCCTTTTGAGAGCGGATAACAACGGATGGAACATTTTGCTCGTCCGCTATGTCCTTTTTGCATCCGTTGGCAGTGTGACATGGGCTTAAGGTTGAGAGACACTGATATAAGGAATTTTTTTTTTTTTTAAATTGAACAATAGCACAAATTCCATGCATGCATGATGCTATTTTCACAATCTTGCGCTAGCACTTATTTTGAAGTCAAAAAAGAATTTGCATTTCAGCTGAAACTCGAAGTCTCCACCTGGGAATTTCCTTTCGGGTACTAATTGTGCGGAACTAGGAAGGGGCAAATGTCATAATTCTCATAATCTTTGTTTTGTTTGTATCCTCCTTTATTATTTTAACTCCAAGGTGGCAAATCATATCCAGGCGTGCTGCATA
>BHFT01062630.1:0-12684 GCA_004320025.1 Laticauda laticaudata | reverse complement strand
GGGGGGGGGGGCCCTCGTGCTGGAGCAGGCCATCCAAGGCCTCTCCCAATCCACTGAAGTACCTCATTGCCAGTCAGCAGGAAACAGGAGGCTGCTCGTTGCCAGCAAGACTCGGCCCAATCTGAGATTGCAGGTCCTCATGGCAGAGAAGCCAGTCTTTTTTTCAGATTGGGAAAGCTTGTTTTACTTACATCTCATGTTCTTACAGCTTCCCTGGCTTCCGAATAAAAAGACTTTGGCTTCTCTGCCACATGGGTCAGCCTCTTCTGGATCTCTTCAAAAAGTAAGTACAGTCAAATCATGGGAAATGGGATGGGGAGGAGTAAGTGGAATCCTGCATGCTAGGAAAGCAGGCACAGTCTGTGGAGAGAGCCAAACACTCTTGGAGGACCGGATCCAGCCCCTAGAGGCTCCATTTCGGCCTCTAACAGGCTGGCGGAGCCCTCTGGAGACACCCACACACACACACGCACCCCTATTTGGCTGGCAGAGTGCTGCAAGAGGAAGACCAGGCTTAAAACGAGGTACATGTTTCCTAGCGGAGGCACCGCAGGCCATTTGCTATTTCCAGGCCAGCTCCGTGGGCGAGATTTAAGCACCCCGTGGGCCTTGACTTTGACACCCCTGCTCTCGACTAACCGTGCTTGTCAAAGAATTAAATAAAATTGGTTTGGCATGATCTGTTTTTAACAAACCTGTGCTGGCGTTTAGTGATACTTTGTTTCTAGATGTTTGCAGATCTGTGTTTTTATTATCTGTTCTCATATCTTCCCAGGCATTGATGTTAGGCTGATTTGTTTGTCGTTTCCCAGATCTCTTTTTTTATCCTTTCTTGGAAATGGGAACCACTTCTGCTCTTTTCAGATTCATTGTTGAGTCATTGGTCTCCACGTGCAGGAGAAGAAAGGGGTAGTACTTCGTGCGTTTGATTATTTCTGTTACATCTTTTATTTTTTACTTCATACCTGCCTAGATTGACTATCTGCTCTGCAGACTATAGTTTCTGTTCCCCTAACTGAGTCTCCTATTACTGATACTCGCCTTTTTTTTTTGCTAGAGAACTCAGGGATTTCTTCCCATCCCAGAAATGCTGGGTTTTGCCTTGAAACTATTGAAGACTGCTCTCTTGTGGGTGACTGCATATTTCTTTCCAGAGGGGAACAATCAAAATGAAAGCGATTGTTCAGTTCCAGAGGGGAATCATTGGAATGGAGTAGGATACATAGAAAGGTCTTTGCTCTTGGTTGTTGTTTTCTTCAAAAAGTGATAGGCTTCCTTTAGTCATTCTCTTTAGGTTCATATATAGCAAAGGTGTAAAACTCACCGTGTCACTTTGCCGTCACATGACGTTTCACGGTGTTTTTCCCTTTTGCGGAGCTGGGGGTGATGTAACCTGTGTGTCATGTATCCAGCTTGCAAGTCACCAGTTTAACACCCCTGATATATAGGGTCAAGTTTTTAAATAAAAGCTGTTTGTTCCCTATTGTGTTCAGCGTGGGTGTATTGAATTTCTTCTTTAAATTTTAAGAAGCTCTTTCTTTACAAATTACTGGCAAGTGGTAAAGCAAGCCTACTAGGAGAGAAATGGAGGGAAAAGAAAGGAAGAATGAACAGGTGTAAATGACAGAAGGAGAAAGAGGGAGCTGAGGGGGGACAGGAAGAGGAGGAGATTCAGGATGGTCAGTGGCCTTGACCAGGACAGTCTCAGAGACCTCAATGGAACTGAAAAGGATTGAGTATGACAGTGAAGAAAAAAAAAAACATGTCAATACTATAATATTGCCAACCCATAAAGACTGTGAGGTAAAATTCGACTTTGCTCCAAGGAGACTTCTCCAAAGTGGAGCCAAGACATTATACAACCTCAGCCCAAACATTATACAACCCTCAGCTAAACTATTTATTATTTTAACCACGGTTTCTGGTGCTTCTCCCATTAATGAAGTGACTCCAGCATTTGGCTAGATGCAACAATTGAAGCCAAAGGAAAACATTTGAAAAGAGATTTCAAAATCTGACCTGGTCAGCTAGGACGATCTTGTGAAAATGTTGGGAAAATATGCCATCAGCCTCACTTTCAGGAAATGGGGAGGGGGTTCTCACTTGACCCCCAACATGAGCCATTGATGACCCCGGTGGATG
The DNA here is from genome assembly GCA_004320025.1 of Laticauda laticaudata. NCBI lineage: Eukaryota > Metazoa > Chordata > Lepidosauria > Squamata > Elapidae > Laticauda > Laticauda laticaudata. The sequence continues at coordinate 10,542 of BHFT01062630.1, read as the reverse complement.
TTTTGACATCCTTCCTCAGCTAGAAAGCAACAATAGGAAGCCATTCTTGGAAGAGCCCATATTACACAGTTAGATCTAGCTGAGACATATAAATCCTATGGGTAGGGAGTCTTTGTAGAATGTCTCACGTCACGTAGAATCACCTTGCCCACGACTGGGCAAAAAGGAAAAGGCAGGGACTCCCAGACATCCCTCTCTTTCTGCTAAGAAGAGGGAAGGGGAGGTCAGCTCCAAATGGGGGATCCCAGCATGGCTTTGATTCTGCAGGGAGGGAATAGAGGATTTGGGGGGGGGTCCTCCAGGGTTCATATAACTGGCTCTTCCTGCTATTGTTTGAGCTATTTGGCTATTCACTTCTTTTTTCTTCATCCCACAGGTGTCACCAGGAAAAGTTTTGGACAAAGTTCTGCTTTCAGGATCCAATCCGGCTCAGTCACCGGGACCAAAGGTTCAGTCTTCCAAGCATATGGACTCGTGCTGGAGTCCATCCTCCTACCCATCCTCCAACTTTTTGGCCAAAGTCCTGCTTTTTAGACTTTCCTCAGACAGAAAAACCTAGAAGTGAACAGAACCTGGAAACAATGCAGAGGGTGGAAGACTTTGGCCAAAGATCCCGTTCAAGGAATCAGGGGAGACTCTTTAAGTGCTCGCCAGTGCGAGAAATCCTTTACGCATGGTCTCTCCTTTTGATTCCACCAGAAGCGCACGTGGGGCAGTGAATCCACCCGGTTTTTCTTTTGTGGGAGCTCCTTTTCCTGGAGTGCTGTGAGCTTTGCCAAAACATCTCCGGAGCCCCCTGGAGTGAAGCCTTCAAATGCGGAGAGTGCATGGGAGCGTTTTACTAAAGGCTCGGACCTTGGAGCCCATCAGCAAATCCACCAGGGAACGAAAGAGATCTCAGGAATCCGGGAGGCTGGGTAAGATTTCGCTGGGGGCGGCGTCTTTCTCGGCCTCCGAACAGCACCGAATGAAGAGAACGCCCTGTCAAGTGTGAGCAATGTGGGCTCTGCTTTTCTCAAAAACTCACAGCTGCTGAAACATCAGGAAATCCACACCAGAGAGAAGCCTATCGAATGTCTGGAGTGTGCGATAATCATTTCCGTATAACAATTATTAGAAAAACATGAGAAAATTCACACCGGAAAGAGTCCTTATAAAATGCTTAGAGTGTGGAAAACGTTTCAACTCGAAGCTCACTCTTTGCAAACATAATAAAACGCACAACACCGAGGGAGGAAAGCAAAGGTGCCCAGAATGTGAAAAAATTTTTCCAACAACATCATGCTTGCTGCGAACATCAAAGAGTTTCATACCGGAGAAAGACCCATCAATGGCCCAGAATGTGGGAAGTGTTTTTCGGTCAAAAAGTCAACCCTAATCGACATCAGAGATTCACATCAGGGACAGACCCCTATCAGTGCCCCAGAATGTTGAGAAAAGATTTGTGGATACTCGTCTGAGCTTCGGAGACACCAAAGAAGACACAGGGGAGAAAAAGTAAGTCTCACAGTGGGAGAGACCCTATCAAGTGCCAGAATGTGGGAAAAGTTTTTCCCATAAAGATAACCAGATTCGACATCAAAGATTCACACCGGGAGAAAGACCCTATCAGTGCCCAGAATTGAGAAAGGTTGTCGATTCTTCTCAACTTCAAAGACTACCAAAGGACACACACGACAGAAAAAAGTATAAATGTAAGGATCTGTGATTAAATGTTTTCTTTTAAGGAAAGCTCTTTTTCGACATCAGAGTATCCATACAGGGGTGAAGCCCATTATGTGTGCCATCGAGTGTTGGAAGATTTTTCCGTAGCAATACAAAATCCTCAGAAATCATGAGAATGTTCACAGAGGGGAAAAAAAATTCAAATTTTAGAATGTGAGGAAATCATTTAGTTGTCAATCAACCTCTACAACGTCACTGCCAAGCCCATATGGGTAGAAGAAACCCCAAAATGCTCAGCATGTGACAAATCTTTACCCAAAAAGCGTGGCACTTTTGAAGCCATCAGAAAAGCCACTGAGATGGCAGTATAAATGTCCAGACGCTGAGAAAATTTTCGTTGCAAAATTCTCTAGAAAACACTGAGAGGCTTCACAAAGGAGAGCAAGCCATTCAAATGTGTGCAGAAAAATGAAAAGTGTCCTGAATGTGGGAAAGTGTTTGCTTCAAAAGTCTGCAAAACCTAAATTCGACATCCAGAGAATTCAAACACATGGAGAAAAAACCCATCAGTGCCCAGAATTGGGAAGGTTTTGGCCACAAAGGAGAGTTTATTTTCGACATGCAGAAACTTCACACTGGAAGAGAGGACCCTATCAACCCAGAATGTCAGAAACATTTGTGCTGTCTGCTGAACTGCGGAAGCATCAGAAGGGGACACAAGAGAGAGGACCTGTCTAATGTGCAGAGTGTGGGAAAAGTTTTCTGACAGCAAACACGCTTCGGAGAGGTTCATATGGCAGACGCGTCACACCTAATTCAGTATGAGAAACTTCAACGCAGAGAAAAGACCCATCGGTGCTTCAGAGCATGTGGAAATGTTTTGTTGGAAAGTCAACACCTAAATTCGACAGTCAGAACTTACCAACCGGAGAAAGACCCATCAGTGCTCAGATGTGGAAAAATGTTTTATTGAAAATTACATACCTAATTCACATCAGAAACTTCACAACCGGGGAAAAACCCCATCAGTCCCAGAATGTGGGAAGATGTTTTACCATAAGTCGCACCTAAATGAACATCAGAAACTTCACCACTGGAGACAGCCTTTATCCATAGCCCAGAATGTGGGAAACGATTTTGTGGAGCTCTGCTGAACTTCGGAGGCACCAGAAGGGGCACACAAGAGAGAGGCCCTATCAATGTGGGGAGTGTGAGAGGTTTCTCACAGCAACACTGCTCTGGGTTCATCAGAGAATCCACACGGGGGAGAAGGCCATACCTGTGTGTGGGTGGTGGGAAATGTTTTTCCCGGCAACAACACCTTGGAAGCATCAAAAAGGGTCCTTTATGAGAATGAAGCTATAGAGATGCATATAGTGTGTAAAGTTTCACTCAAAAGGGACACGCAGAAAACTCACATTGAAAAAATCCTAATAGGCCCTGATGGTTAGAAGTTTTATGGTTGTTCCGCTCTTCAGATGTTATATAAAAGTCAGAAAAGGGGAGGGGGGATGTAGAAACGCTCAGATCGTGGAAGACGCATTTTTTATGAATCGTAACTTAAAATCAACACTCTAATCCAAATAGCAAATGCACTTTTAAAATCTTTTCAGTGTGATGTTTGTTTGTCTGGAAAAATAATATTTCAGCAATCCTGAACTCTTACTGGAGAAAACTTTATCAGGGTTAGAATATGGCGAGATTTTTATCTGCTCATCAGATCTTCAGCGTGGACATGAAAATCCACACAGGAGGCAAAACTTACAAGGTGTATAACATGAGAACACTTTTCTTTCCATTGGAACATCTTGCCTCCTGGAGACTGTGCCATTAAAATTGCCCCGGAAATTTCTTTGCCAGTTAAATTTTGTTTGTAATTTTTAAAATTTTAATTCTAAAGTGTGAAAATCAGATGCGAGTGTGAAAATCTAATATCTAATGTGAGATTGTTTGCTGAAGTGTGATGAAACTACTGCCTGGCAGGGAAGTAGGACTAGAAGACTATAGTTCTGTTATTCTCTTGTAGGTCCCTTTTCACCCTATGATTTTCAGAATTTAAAAAGAAAAAAGTGACATGGATGAAAAGCAAAAGTGCTGACCAAAAAAGGGGAAAATTTTAATTCTGAGATATGAAAATATGATTGAGTGTGAATATCTAATATATGATGTAAAATTGTCTGGAAGTGTATGAAGACTCCTGCTTTAGGTCGGGAAGGTAGGACTAGAAGACCATAGTTCTGTTATTCAGTTGTAGGTCCCTTCTAGTCTATGATTCTATGAATTTAGAAAGAAAAAGGGACATGGATGAAAAGCAAAAGTGCTGACAAAAAGGGGGAAACTAAGGTTTCTGCTAAAACCTTGCAAACCACCAAAAGTCTCTCTCTTTATTTGGGTAGGATTAGCAAATCCGGGAAATAAATAGAAACATGGGATATGTATCCCAGAGCACACCAGAAGCCCGGAGGTAAGGAGGACTTTGCTGATAATTTTGGGGTGATTTTAAAAGGCCTTTTGGAAGAGATCAAAATATTCATGGAAACATTGATTTTTAGTGCATTAGCTAGTTTTAAAACCAATAGCTAAGAGGTCTTTAAAATGGGAAGGGGATGGCTTTTTTATGGTTCACCTTCAACAATAGAAAAAGTAGGCAATGCCCAAAACCCAAAGTTTTAGCACAAGAAGCATTTTATGGAAAAGAAAGAAGAGACCGCAATAAATGGATAAAAGTGTCTTTCCCTTTTTGTCTTATTTCTTTGAACCGCTTTTCCCCTTTTCCCTTTTTGTCAATACAGCTGGTGGACTCAAACAGTTCATTTAGTGACCTTTTGAAGTTAAATGGCACTGAAACAAGTGACTGATGACCATTTCTCAGCATCCCCAAGGTCACGTGATCCAAATTCAGCTGCTTGACCACTGACTCACATTTGTGATGGTCGCAGTGTTCCAGGGTCACCTGACCCCCTTTTGCAAACTTTTGACAAGCAAAGTCAAGGGGGGAGCCAGATTCACTTAACCCTGTTACCAGCTAAATAACTGCAGTGATTCAGTTAACAACTGTGGCAAGAAAGGTCATAAAATGGGGAAAACCCACTTAACAGATGTTTCACTTAACAATGGAAATTTTGGGCTCAATGGTGGTCGAAAGTAAAGGACTACCTATAGATGATAAATTGAGAGCCCTTAGAAGAGGATGGTGGAGAATACAAGGAATATGGAGATGTTTTGTTGAAAAGTCACACCTAATGGGACACCAGAGACTTCACACCGGAGTCAGACCTTACCCATGAATGTGAGAAAAGATTTGTTGGCCCCAGAAGGGGCACACAGGAAAGTGGCCCTATGAATGTGGGGAGTGTGGGAAAAATTTTATCATAGCAACAGAGCCATGGGTTCATCAGAAAATACCAGGGGGAGAAGCCCTAGAAATATGGGGAATGTGGGAAATGTTTTACCCAAAATCAAAACCTTCGAAATCATCAAAAGGTCCATAGAGGAATGAAGCCATAGAGATGTATAGAATGCAAGAAAGTTTTGCTCAAAACTTGACACATCAGAAAAACCACATGGGAAAAGCCCCAGTTATGCCCTATGGGGGAACAATTTTTCACAGTGGATCAATCCCTGGAAGTCATATAAAAGATTGTAAGCTTGGTTAAATTTTAGAAAAACACAAGGTACAAGAAAACAAAGGAGAGAGAACAAAAAAAGCAAGGGGAGGGAGGGAAAATAAAAATAATAGGGTGCAGACAAAAAGGGGAAAAAGCTATAGAGAAAAAGTAACTTCCAACTTCCTTCACTACGGGTGAAAACCTAATTCTCAATTACTCTTTGAATTAGAATAAACCATAACAAACAGTACATTTATCATTATAAACATAAAACCTGAGGTTTAAATTTCATTTCTTTCAGTCACAAGCAAACCCAAGAGTGGTTTCCAAGTAGAAGGAAATATAGACAAACGTTTCCTTTACCCAAAGTAGTCAACTTCCTCATCCATTCTTCCATTCTGGGTATATGTGAGTCCTTCCATTCTGTGTGTGAAGAGAGCCCTGCTGCTGTTGTCAGATAGAAAAACTAAGTTCCAGAGTTTCTTCTCTCTAGTTCTCTATCAAATATAGAAGCCTCTGGTTCAAGTGTAAATTCAAGATACAAAAAAATATGTTGAGACAACTAAGGGTGCAGGGAAGAACAACAAACGTAAGTAGGGGACTGGAGGCTATTGAATAAGAGGAATGGTTGCCGGAGCTGGTTATGTCTGGTCAGAGTGGCTCAGTGGCTCCCAAAAGGAGAGTTTTCAACCATGCCTGGGCAAAAATTCTGGAAAGAAATCTACATTATCCAATATTTCATTCTTCTAGGAGAGCAATGGGTGCTAAATTCCTACAATTCTGTACTGTCTTCCAAATGGTAATGGTTTCAAAAAAAAAGGGGGGGGGGGTTTCCCAGGATAAGATGGATCTTTAAGAATNTAAGGCAGCAGGAGCTATAAAGCTCTTCCAAAGAGGGGAGAGGCAGGTAGATTCCTTAAAGAACAATTTATTTGGATATACCATATTGGCACGAACTGGGGAAAACCGACTCTAAAGGTTACCACGGTTTTCATCTAATTAAAAGTTTTCCCCTTTTCCCAAGCAAATGGTCACATGTGCTGTCAGGGTGCTGTCCAGTTGTTTGGTGACATCACTCCCCCTTTCTTCAGCCAACCAGTTGGAATGCCCTTGGTTCCCAGGGGAAAAGTTGTTTGTTTTGGCTACAAGCTTCCATCTCTCTCTACTCCCCCCACCCTTCCTCATCTCCTTTGTGGCAACATTGAAGCCTCCAAGATGACCTCAGTCAGGCCAACTTCAGAGTTGGCTCTTCTAATGCCTGGTGCTGGCAAGTAGATCTTGTATTCCTCAGATAATACAAGCTCATCAAGGCTGCCTGGGTCTTCTATTTGGTTCCGCCAGCGCCAAATAATTTTTTGCAAAGTTGCAGTTTGCAGGTATTGCAGTTGTAGGCCGCTAGCCAGGCAGGTGATAACTTAGGATGTCCCAGTCAGAACAAAACTTTTTCTCTTCCTCTCTGGCTTAGAATAGTAGTGGGCCTCTCACAGGTAGCCATTGTTATCAGGATATCTGGACCACTGCATGAAATGCCAATGAAAACTATTCAAGTGCTTTGCCCTGTCAGAGCTGGGGGGTGGGTGATGTTAGGCTTTTATGGGGCAGGAGATCTGTGCTCACCACTCTGAAACATCTGTAGGAAGTTAGCACCCACCCACCCTTCCTAGAAAAATGAAATATCCAAGGAAATATTAAAAAGGCAGAATATTTCCCCTAAAAAGAGAAGTAGAAACTCAGAAGCAGAAACTCACCTCAGAAGCAGAAGCTCATCCTCATTCTTTGTTAATGGGCGGCCATTAAGTCTGGGTGAGAGTATTTCTACATAACAGAGCCCTCTACCCACCTCATACTAGAACCGTGCCCTGAAAGATTGCATCAGCAGCACTCACAGGTGAAAACCAGTTAACACCCCCGCCTCTGGGAGTCTGGCAAGCCAATGGGATACCTTTCTTGCACAGGGACCAGGAAACTAAGGTGGGGCCCAAAAGAGGGTATATAACAGTAGTAGCTAACCTTTTTGGCTCCTGTGCCAAAATTGTGTGCGTGCTGGCGCCTCGTACGCTCGGTGCCAGCACCCAGAAGGCAATGCACGTCCCCCCATGTCCCCTGCACAAGCACGCGGCAATCCCCCTGCCCCCTTACCTGTACTGCAAGTCACAGCTGATTTCAGCTGGTTTGAGGCCTTTTTCAGCCTCCAGAGGCTTGAAAAAAGCCTCTGCAGGTCAAATAGGCCCGTTTCTCACTTCCTATTACAGAAGTGACAAAATGTGGCCTATTTGGCCTGCAAAGGCTTTTTTCAAGCCTCTGGGAGGCGAAAAAGGCCTCAAACCAGCTGAAAAATCAGCTGTGAGGAAACACATGCACAGTGAAGGTAACTTTGCCTGCAACTCGTTGTACCACACAATGACGCTGCATGCACCTATGGCACGACTGCCATAGGTTCACCATCACAGGTATTTAACAAGGGTCTCTGCATCTTGCCCTTCTTTTCCTTTCCCAACATCTTGAAGCATGTGATCGGTACCTTTTCACTTTGGAGCTCCAAAGTCATGTGATCCTGTCCCACCATTAAACCATCTTGCCAAGCAAGCACCATGCTTTCAAGTAGTCTTTTTCCCCCACTTGGAAACTGAATCCAGAAGGCTATTTCTTCCAATACATCTCACACACACCCAGAAATTTAGAACTGGAGACAGCCCTCACAACATCATCACAAAATCTCCAGAACCATAAAGCCTATGTTGAGGTAATTCCCCGTTATGAGAATGACGCATACAGGGGAGATGTATAGAGAGAGAGTGTTGAATTAATACACACACAGTACACAGATATACTGTACAGTAAATGTAGGTTTTTACTTCCAGAAAGGTTTAAGCAAAGTCCAAAATAGGCAATCCAAAGTCATTCACAAGTTAAATCAGTCAGTTTTCAATCCAAGGACAATCCAATATCAAAGTCCAGCTGTCAAAAACAGTTCATGTCATCAGACTTACATTGAATCAGTAATATCAGTCAATTATGAAAAATGGAGCAACAGCAATACTTTCCAACAGAAGAAACAAAGATACACTCTCTTCTTCTTCTGAGACTCAGACTAAAACAACCCAATTTCTGGCTCCATCTTATGGCCGTTTGAAAAACCACACCCAATTGTATGCTCTTGCATTCCCTTAAAGGAGCTAGTGTTAAATGTTTATTCTGGTTTATATATTTCTAACCCAAATCTGTTAGGAGACTCATATTCCTAACTTTCTCCCTTTTGGGTAAGATAATATATACAACTACATTCTAAGTCCATATTTCATCAAGCATACCTTACGCTTTATAGAGCCTTGGGCCTTTGTAAAATTATCTGCTATATTTTTCTGATATACAGTATTCTAGCTTAATCATCTTACTTTGCACACATTGTCTCACATTTAAATATCTTAAATCTGTTGTGTTTTGTTCTGTGTTTAACAGCATATTTGAAGCCATCTGTATTGCTGATAGGTTATCTTCGTAAACAACAATAGGATCTGTTACATAATTCCATATCAATATAATTGCTTATACAAAAGTAATCTGTACATAGTAAGACAAACATGAGAATTCAGCCTCCATTGTTGACAACTTAGACGTTTTCTGTCTAATAGATCTCCATCCAATCATGCTATTTCCCAATAAACCGCAGTACCTGATGATTTTTCGTTGTATTTGTCTGTAGCAAAACTTGCATCAGGCTATGCAGTCAAATTCAGATCATCATTGGGCTCCAAAAACAATGAATAATGCATATGTTGTTTCAGATATCTTAATACACATTTAGCAGTTGCCAGTGTCTTTCAGTGGGCTCAGCGTTAAATCTCGCTAATTGAATTAACACTGTATGCAATATCTGGCCTTGACCAATTACTGAGATAGAATAAACTACCAATCAAGGACTGATAAATGTTCTTCAAAACAGGACTTTGAACCTCGCTATGGCTAAACTCCTGGCTCATTTGTTTAGTCGGCTTACAAAGTTCCATTTTATAATTTTTAGTAATTGGTTATTTTTCTGCTGTGAGATCTGTGTCCTCCCCTAATTCTATTTATCTTAAACCAGGATATAGGGAAATTGGTTTGATTTCTTCTAAACTGTTTTATCTAAAATTTCTGTGTCCAATAGTGAAATTATCTCAGTATCTCTTGTTCAGTTTGGGTGATTAATGCTATGTCATCGTAAAAATATCAATAATGACACTAGGCATCACTTTCTCTTTAAACAACATGATCAGCCATGCCAGCTACAAGCCTATCTTAGTTAATTCCTTTACTATAATTGGTTCCACTTTATCCTGATGTGCTTGTAAACATAAAGACTTTTTCAATTTCCAGCAATCATTATCAGTATTATCATTTTTGCGACCAAAGGTTTCTTTAAATATATAGTGTGTTGCAATGGTGCTGATGCAATAAGCTGTTTCTACATCCAAAGATTTACAATGTATTTCTGCTTGGCTGCCACACACATGCTGCCTTAATGTATGTGCCTTCAGACTGGTGCAAACACCTCATCATAGTCAATTTGCGTCTATTAAATCCTTGTGCTACAACCTGGCTTTATGGGTAACAGTCCCATCCACCCTGTCTTCAGTTTATATATCCATTTATATCCTATGGCATGTTTTACCTGGTGGTAACTTAACATTTTCGTATAATCCAATTTTTTAATGATTCCAGTTCCTTATCCATTGCTTTTTGCCAAGCAGCTGATCCTTAGCAGGATACAGTTTTAGTTCACTATAATTACTTGGAACTGTATTCACTTGGCATACGCTACCTGATATCTATCAGTGTTACTTGGGTTGAACGTTGTTACGGGTGAACGTCTTGGTGATCACAGGCTTACTGGTGACTTTCCTGTGCCACTGCTCCTGTTCTTTACTCCTCCTGTGCTTGTTCTCTCTACTCCTCCTGGCTTCCTCTTTAATGGCTATTTGGGTTTACTGTTTATCTTAGGGACTATTTGAGTGTAAACTAATCTCATTGTGATTCCTGTTCCGTTTATCCCACGCACGTGCTTCAAGAAATTTTGCACTTGCACACAATAATACATGAGCTGTGCCTTGTCCAAAATCAAATGATCTATGGTTGGCCTCAAACCACAAAAAATAAATTGGTTTTCTGCTGCCAACAAGTGAATGGCAATACTCCAGTTGTTGTATTTACTTCCTATATTTAAACATGGTTTCTGCACATTATGGCCTTCACCCCACAGTGTTTCAGGTACACTGATCAGATAACAATA
>BHFT01062626.1:0-16417 GCA_004320025.1 Laticauda laticaudata | reverse complement strand
AGAAAGTACAACTTCAGCAACAGAGTGCTCAATGCCTGGAATGCACTACCTGACTCTGTTGTTACATCCTCTAACCCTCACTTCTTTAACCTCAAACTAACCGGTATTGACCTCACCCCATTCCTAAGAGGTCTGTAAGGGGCGTGCATAAATGCACCATCGTGCCTACCGTCCCTGTCCTATTATCCCCATTTATTCGTACCTTTTTCCTGTATTCTTATTCATGTTTATACTTATATCTATTATCTTGTAAGCGATTGACAAATCAAATAAAGAAATAAAATAAAAAAGTGAAATAAAAACTGTTTAAAGCACTGTTACAAAAGTAGAATTGTTTTTTCTCATTTTTACATTGTTTCAAAACTTATCCTAATATTTATATAACAACTTTCAAAAGTGTGAGACGTCCATAGATCCATAACATGCTGTTCAGCAGTTTATCAGTTGTTGATGTGCAACTGGCAGATAGTCTTACTACCGTCACCCCTGCTTGCAGCTTTCTTATAAGCATCTGAACAACCACTGGGAAAATATACTGTGAAATGGTAGTTCTTTGATCTGCCAGCAGAATTACCATTGTATTTTGTAAAAGTCTAGACTCTATGTATTTAACTACTATATGAAGGATATTGCTGGGAGGAAGAGCTAACAGATATCTCCTACCTCACAATGGCAATTGCTAATATTCTATTTTAGCCTGTATCTAATAATGGCACTGCACTAACAAAAGTACAATCTGCATGCTCAAATGCCACACCCAACACATGCTGAACTCTGTTTTGCAGGATTTTTCAACCTTAAGCATCTCTCTTTCATTTTATATGTGCACATGAATAATAGGATGGGTTGATAAAAACATAGCAAGTTGGTGGTGAGAAACGCTTCCTGCTACAGAAAGAGTAGTTTTTAATCCAACATCACCAATTAAGAAAAGAGTGCTGAAGATTTTACAAACTCACTCACTCATCTACAGCAAGCCAGGACATACATATATTTTATGCTAAGTTTCATGCCTTTGCAAACTATATCCATAAGCTTAACAACAACACAACATAACACACTCTTATCTTAAACCTATCTGTGACTTTAGTGTTCATGAACCCAGATAGAATGGAACTGTGAAAAAATGTCTGCAACATAGCAGGAATAGAGTATCATAGCATAGCATAGAGAGAAGGAAGTTTTAAGGAACAAAATATAAAAATCAATTTTCAAGAAATGTAGACAACTATAACCTCTTGTGTGTGGCTATTATTTCATAATAAAATATCCAATAAAATAGATATAATCTTGAAAAAGGTTTTATTTAACCAACACCAGGTACATACCAGCAAATGAAAAGACTGAAAAGAGAAATATGGAGATCAGTTTAGCTTAACTAAGTATATGCCTTTCATACAACTGTGCTAAGCAGTAAGAATTTATATTTTGCTTTCTATACATCTTATAGGGCAGCAGCCCCCAACTTTTTGGGCACCGGGGACTAGTTCTGTGGAGGGAAGTATTTCTGTGGCCTGGAAGGACATGGTTTTGCATGCTGCCTAGATCCTGCAGATGGGACTTCGCTTGTTTGCGCGGCTTGGTTCCTGGCGTGCCATGGACCAGTGCAATACACAGATCAGGGATTGGGGACCTGTGTTGTGGGGTATATTTCAAATTAAACTATCCGTAAAACTAGTAGAATAAACAAATAACAGAAAAAGTATTAAAAAACCAGTCACTCTTCCAATATATTCATCAAAAGTCCCATTTGAAATAATGCTTAATATGAAGAAGAATACAAACTATTACAGGATATTTGAAAGAAAAAGTGCTCTTCTGTTTTCATAGATGCCAAGGTTTTCATCATAATCTAACCCAGGCATGCTCAACTCATGATCCATAGGCCAGGTGCAGTCCTTGACCGCTAGTAATGTGGCCTCATAAGATAATAAAAATATTAAAAAATAAAGGTTATTTATATACAGTAAGTGTATTATTTATTTGATATGCGGCTCAAGATAATTCCTCTTCACCCAATGTGGCCCAAGAAAGTCAAAAGATTGGACCATGGTCTAATTCCTTTGGTCACCTCAAAATTACAAGGTACAATAACATTATATAATGTTCATTAATAAATTCCAGACTTCACTAAATGGAGAGCAGGATACACATATCCTACCCATTTGTATCACTCAATCCCGGCTTTTTTCTATTATTTACAGCAAAAATAAATAGATATACACACTCTCATTATTAAGCCTCTTTGTAGGGAAGAAGCCCCAAATCCCCTGCAAATTGAAACCTGACTTTTCCAGAAGTTTCTTAATTGGGAAATGTTTAGGCGAAGGAATACTGTACTTAGAAAATGATAATTTGCACAGGATACATTTGAGCTTCGACCATACATTTTCCAATGCAAATACTCTAATTTGGTGGGAAAATGTCAATTGAAAAAACAAGCCACATAATATTTTCTTTAAAAATTGGCTATATCTAATCAACTATCACAATAATCTTCCAGTTACTACTGAAATTACACCCATAATATTGAATATATACATCATTATACATTGGAAGAAAAAAGTTGCAAAAGTACTTTAATTGTACAAATATAACAATGTTTCAAAGCTTTTACTTACAAGGTACAAAAAAAAAAAATAGAAGGAAAACTTGATCAATCAATTATTCATTTTTTGTTCCATAATGAAAAACAATCTTTTCCCCTAATTTTGCTCATCAAACTGATACAGAATGGCAGCTGGATTGTATGGAATAAAACTGGAAAAAAATTTCTAGGTACAAATATAGCTTCCCATTTTCATGGTTTATGGCCCTCGCTCTATGAAATGGAAATCCATTATTGCCTACCCTCAATTTGTTAATATTTGACAAGACTTAAGAAGATAAAACTAATGAAAACATTAAATCTTTTTTAGCCAAAGATTTGTATGCCAATGAAATATGGAATAAAACTTAATAGTTAAATTGATGTGCCAGATCTGAACTATGTGAGGTTAGATTTTTCGTTTTAAGACTTAATCATCCCTAATTACAGACTGGCTCCCATACCAATTTTTGTTGTTATTAAGACTCTTCACAAACATACGTCTTTCTCAAATATTGCATTTTAACTTGCAATGTGATCTGCAACCCCAAGAAACTTTGCATTAGTAGTATGTCTCGGTATTTATACCATCTATCTACAGTATATTTCAAATTTATTTGCAAATGAGGTTATTGAATTAATAAATGCTTTTAATAGTATCTTGCCTTAATTTTGCACAAATAAGGTTAATTTTGAAATCAACAAAAATGTGTTTTGTATTTTAGAAGATATTTACATATCATTTAATACTTGGCATATCTCAAACATGAGACAGCAGCTCCCCACAGTGGATAAAAGAACAAGTAGCATAAACATCCTGTTTCTATGGAAACAATAATTTTACTGAAAATTACTATCACCATCCACAAATATAAAGCCAGAGAACAGTCTAGCAAACACTTTTAACACTCCCAATAGAAACGGTTCTCTCACAAATTAAAGTTACTCGAATCATTTTATGACAATTGCTTAAAAGATGAAGCCTGATACACATGTAAAAGCTTATAAATGTTGGGAGCAGACAAGATGACTCCATTTAACAACCATTTCTTTAAATAAGCTAATAGAAGTCTATTTTGTAATTACACTGAAGCAATTCTAGATTGGGGCTAGACAACATCACGTCTTCTCCAATTTTCACAGTTCACTTCTATTGGAAAGCTGATTAAGATGAATGGAAACTGAAACCAAAGTCATCTGAAAATCTCCAGGTTGACTGAGCCTACTTTAAAAAGAACTTGATTTTGTCTCATTTTGGGTCAATATATTTCCTTTAGAATTGTTATTTTATCATTTTTCATCGGGCAGAAATGAAAGAATCTAATCTCAATTGGCTTACCATGAAGTCAAGTAAAAAAGGAGTTGTATAGCAAAATATCTGGAAAGACATGGTTTGGAAAAGTCTCTGGCCTAGCTTCATAGGAACAATACTTTTCAAATATTTGGAATTTGGGTCTTACTTATAAATCTACTACTGCTTTGTTTCGGCAGAAGGAACCTCGTTGGTGAGGAAACACAAAACTATATTGACACTGGGAGGTGCACAGAGGAATATGCCACAAAACTTCCTAAATCAATCTAAGCAGGAACCCCATCTCTTATTTGCATTTGCTTATCTTAAGTTATTTTTATTCCTTGGCAATCAGTTCCATTTGTGCTATATCTTATTATCTTTCTCATCAACTCTTATAGTTGTGGGTCTATTGGACCAGGATCCTATCTCAGTTATTTGTATTATTCTGTATGTAGCAAGTCTGTCTTGTCTCTCTGTCTTATCTGTCTGTCTTATCTGTCTGTCTTATCTGTCTGTCTGTCTGTCTGTCTGTCTGTCTATCTATCTATCTATCTATCTATCTATCTATCTATCTATCTATCTATCTATCTATCTATCTATCTACCTACCTACCTACCTACCTACCTACCTACCTACCTACCTACCTACCTTTTGGACCAAGGCACCTCAAATGGACTAACTTATGCATCCAGAATGCATCCAAAATCTGAGACCTGTGACTCCTGTTGAATTGAAATTTGGCAATTTTATAAAACATTTTATGATATAAACATTACCATAAGGCAGTTTATAATGTAAACTAAAATATCATAAAACTTTTTCTGTGCTGATATTAGATTGTCCTACACAATCCACCCCAGTTGTTTTCAAGGCAGATACATCTCTGAATGTATCCCAGATTTTCAAGTGAAAGCACTACATTAGAAACTTTGTTATTGTTGAAGGCATTCTGGTAAGAAATATCTCTGAAACCATGACCCACTAGGGCACAGGTTGTGTAGTCAGATCTAAAAACACAACATATAATATACAGATCTGTGCATTGTAACTTTTCTCTGGTAACAGAGCTTTATGAATTATGATTTAACAGATTTACTGCAACTAACCTTTGGTTAATGCTTCAAACATGGTTGTACATATGGAAAGGATGGGCAGAATATAAAAGGTATACCTTTGCTTTGCAAACTTAAGTATTCTTCACTTTGATTTTGCATTATTCAACTGACTAGGAATCCCACTGCAGAATTAACCATGATGATTGAAAGTTCTTCTTTTACCTTTACCTTCTGAATCCATTATTTTATAAAAGAGACAGAGATGTAAATCTGTACTAAGCAATAATTTAAATTTACTTAAAAAATAGGTCAGAAAACCCTTAAAACCTTTATCCAAATATTATGGCCCAACTTTAGAATATATTTTATTGAACATACATACATGCTCATATCTGTCCTTGCAAACATTATTAATGGGCAAACCAAAAGTCCAATAGACAATATACTTTATATGTTTACTTTGAAGAATATCAGAGTGAAAACATTGGTATATCCTTTCCCTTACTATCACTGATTTTAGGGACAAAAGTGCCAGTGATATGTACAAAAGTTAAGATTTCCATCAGAATCTTTTATCTTGATACTCTGTCATTAGACACAATGAAGAGCTCATTATGTAAAATTAAGGCCTTTTTAATGATGTCATGCTTCATGTTTTAGTTTTTGTTAACCATTATATTAATTATAGAGAATGCCATGTTCATACTAAGTAATTCCAGTTGCTAATGTTAAAAAGTGTAGTAAAAGAACACAGATTTTACATTTTTTAATATGTCCCTATTTTACAAATTTACTGGCCCTACTATCAAATTTAAAAAAGAAAGAGGACAACTTCAGTAGAACTCTTATATTGGATTGGTGCTTGAACTATATCACAATTCTATATCACAAGTTTTATATTTCAATAATAATGGCAGAACGGTGGCTTGACCTTTTAGGTCACAGAAATTTAACCCCCAGAATTTCATTTGGATATAAGACAGTATTAAATACGATGACTTCGTATGAACATCAGCCAATATAAGTAAAAAATAAATATAGAATTTGGTATGTGCCTACCTAAAGTGTGGCTTAATTCACATCATATCCTATATCTTCAGAAATCCCTCTATGAGACTGCATGCATTTGTAATCTGTCTCAATAGCTGATTTTGATGCAGAATATGTTTAAACATGGAAACATCAATAAGTTATATATAGGAAAATATAAGGAAGTGAAAATGTTTCTTCATAGAAATCAATAAGTCAATCACAATCATACAGAAATCGGAAAAGCCAAATGCAAACTTTGAAAGATGAGCCTTATAGTATTTAGTCCGTCCAAACCCAAAATGTCTATTCCCAAATTGCTCCAACTTAAAAAACATAGAATACCTTACCATATGCAATAAAGGCAACAATTATATATAGCAGCATGGAATTCTGAGCCCTCAGTACATTAATCCATTCTATTGTTTGATTATTTTCCATATGCAGAGCTTAATGGAATCAGGTCTACAAACTGAGAGAAATCAAGCCTCTATACAGGGAAAGATAAGTTTGATGAAGATAGTGCCTCTTTTATACTAGTCATTACCCAGAAAATTTAATAAACTGATTATTATTTGTAGATTTGGATGGAATGCCATACTCTGTTTCTGTTTAAAATGTTGAAAAATATAAATACAGTCCTTTTGAAAAACTTAATCAGAGCATTCCAATGAAATTTAAATCTCTGTTCAAGCAGCTAATACATATTTTCTGTATAAGGTTCTGCATCAGTTGGATAATTACTTGAGAAATTTTCTAATTTATAGAAAAAAATAGTCCAAATGAACCAATTACCTTATTGTTAGTTTTGGTTCTGAAATGAAAAACTTTCTGATATTGCAGAAATTTGGTTCATTTTTTTATTTATCTTGGATGGCCACACATATACAGTGATTATATTCTCTGACATCTTCAAACATAAGAACAGTAAACCCATTTATTATCTTCAGAACAATCTATCAATAGTATTTTATGCTATGGAACATTTGATAGCATTGAGTTGCTTCTGCTATCATACTTTTTTCTTTATGACATTTTAAAAGGCATATTTATTATGAAACACTGTTTACTATTGACACTTTTATTCTCTGATATGGTCCTTTGTATGCTGATTAAGGCAATATTCAACTTAATTTCTGTTCTATTAATGATCATTCTTTACCATTCTAAAAATCTACTTACAGATGATGGACTAGAAGAAACAAATATAGCTTGTAAGGATAACTTTGGATCAGGCTTTATTCTTTGCCCAACCAATTTACAGGTCTATACCATTTTAGATAAGTGGCCTCTTTAAACCTTGAGTGATGGAGAACCACAACTTCTGAAGATAAACCATTCCACTAATTAATTGCTCTCACTGCCAGGAAATTTCTCCTTATTTTTAGGTTGGTTCTCTCCTTGATTAGTTTCAATCCATTGCTCCTTGTGCTTCCTTCAGCTGCTTTGTAATGTTTTAGAAAAGGGAGAATCAATCTGCACACATTTGTTACAGCACGCACGTTATGATAGTCCTTGATAGTTAATAACCATTTTCGGGGTTCCAGTAAAGTTAATGAAAGACTCAAAATACTGCTTAAAAACCAAGGTGAATATTGTTGGTAGAAATTAGTATTTCAGTTGGCCACCTATTATGAAATGCTTTGCTCCCTTGTCAATGGATGTACCCTCCAATTTAATACCATGAGATGAGCACATGATTGTCAATTAGTAGTATATCTTTAAAGGGTGCTAATAAAAACTTCATAATTGCCCACAAAATGACTATGAAGCACTGTGGTAGATAATGAACCAAAAAGATTCTAGACATATACACACACAATCTCAATCTCAATCTCTCTCTCTCTCTCTCTCTCTCTCTCTCTCTCTCTCTCTCTCTCTCTCTCTCTCCTNTCTCTCTCTCTCTCTCTCTCTCTCTCTCTCTCTCTCTCTCTCTCTCTCTCTCTCTCTCTCATATTTTGAAGTTTTGATTTTTGTATGTCTTGTTTTTTAATTTCAAGTTAGACTTGATTTTTAGAAACCACAGGCATAAATCCATTAGGTTTTCTAGAGAGCATTTTGGAAAGTGGTTTGCCATTGCCTTCTTCCATGGTCCAGAGGGAAGCTAATGGCCTAAATCAGCAAGCTGGTTCTGTGACTAAAATCTTTAATCCTTTACCAAACTGATTGAATTTTAGGTATCAATTATTAAAACTGGGTAAAAATGAAGTTCTATTCTACATAAAATACATTCCAGTATGAGGGTAAATAACTGGATTAGGAAACTAGAGCTTCTCTTGTTGTTTTTTTAAAGTCTGTTTAGCTCTCCTTATGATAAATCCATCTTTCTATTTGTTTAAACTGATTAATTCAAATGTAACTCTTGTAGACTACATTTTTTTTCTCTTTTAAGTTTTGATTTCTAAAAACACCTGATGTTTGTATAGATATCCCCCGCAAATAAATTCTAATCAAAATCAAAGCATTTTTGTTGGCTCTACAACTCTTATCTGCCCTAAAGAAGAAAAATGCTTATCATGATATTATTATATGAATTGCAGTTGCATACATAGATCATTATTTCTGTGATTGCGGTTGCATACGTAGATCATTATTTCTGTGAATGAGATATATACAACTGTGACAATTCAGTATTCACAGAAACTTATTAATCTGAATAATCATCTGAAAAATCATCCTAACCCAATACTATGTAAAAGAGTTAGTAAGGGTCTAGCTAAGAAATCTGATTTCTCCATCTAGTTTTATTTTTAAACCTAATAGACTATGTACTAATGAAAGAGAGTTAGGCTTACATATCTATGGTGCTATAGGCTATAGAAATATCTACTCACAACCTGCTTGTATCTCAGGGGGAGTATTCAAAAGCATCATGGCAGTGGCAGCATCAATGTCAGGATCTGGAAAAATCAACCAATAAATACATTACTTTACAAATGGGACAATTCCCATCCCCATGACTTGACAGAATGAACTGAATTGCTCTCGTAAAAAAATAAAAAAACCAGAGAAAAGTCCTAATATACAACAAATGGGCATACCACAATTCTGCTTATCAACGAGTCTATGCTATAGTTTCTTTCAATTTTTGCAGAGAGATGTATCTGTCAGGTTTTACTGCTTTCACATTCACACAGTGTCCCAGGATACTTTAAAGCTGATTTTTTAAAAATACTTTCAATTGCCAGGAGACTCTGCAACAGTGTCTTAATCCTCTCAAATATGCGGGTAGTTTTTTTTTAGCAATTGGGATCTAGTCTGATTCCTTTCCCCACCAACACTGGTCTGCTTTGCATACTGTGTTAGGTCATAAAGTGATTTCCTTTGGCATTATATGTGAATATATATGTTAAGGTTTGTGAGTCATGATATTGACCTTATCATATTAACTAGGTAATTGTGTCAGAAAGTCTATGTGCATCATAAGCCACCTTTCATCTCCATTCATCTCCAACCACCTAGCTTTTGTCTGGATGCACGTTAAAAGAGCTGCACTATGCTGTACTACAATTCATTAGTGCACAAAGGCTAAATTGATTGCTGTCTTATCAAGCCATATATATTAAAGGCGGGTGATAAAAGTAGAGTACAAGCCAAATAGTTTAAACAATTATATATGTGCTACTATTGTTAAAACTAGCACTAATGTGTTTCTGAATACACCAGAGGTTGATCTTCACTTGAAAGAGGCTTTACACGTCTTTGCATATAAATTCTGGGAGTCCCCCTGCCCCCATCAGCAAGGATTAATACAAGAAAAATCAGTATACAGAGCTCAAAAATATGTATTTAAAAAACAGAGCCCACCTGAAGACAACAAAGACATTTGCACAAGGCCCAGTTTTACTTCTAATAAATTATCACTGAGAGCTTGCCATTATCCTTAATCAGTTTTTGAATTCATCACATGCAGTTAGTTGACAGATGGTAAGTAAGAGACACAGAGCAAAATATGATTCTTTTATAACTATATTCCTTAGTCTCTGAGAGGAGGCCACATGGCTGCTATGGAAATAGATGTTGTCATGACAACAGTAAACAACCAAGAACAGCCAGTGAATAAGCTGAAAAGAACATCTGCCCCAGCAAAGCGTCCCAGCTGCCCTGGGGCGAAACTCACTAATGGTGTAGTGATGCTGCATGACAGAGAAAGCCGCCGATGCCATGTTCAAATAAATGAAGTGTGCAATTGAAGCAGACATAGAATGCACACCCTTGTTGACGGCTGCCTCTATGCTGCTAAACTGAATGAGTAATGGGTTTCTTTTTCCCCTTTCTTTCTTGAGGGTGGGGGGGGAGAGAAAAAGAGAAAAATACTTGTCACTATTTAAAACTAAATTACATACCACAAAATTCAATTTGCGGTCAAAAGCTTCTTGGCACTTTATTTTGGATATTATCTTGGAAAATTACACTTTAGTGTAAAAAATACATTTTTCACATATGTTATAAATGCAGTTCAATTTCAAGGGCAATAATATAATAATGTATAAAACCCTGCAATCTGCTCGGATGTACAATGTGAGATGCTGTAATGGTTACTTTCCTCCTTTTCTTTCTCGGGGAGAAAGACTCCCCTCTTCCGCAAATGTTACCTTTTATGGTTATATTTCTCTGAGGGTCATGTTACTCTCATTTATAGATTATGCCTTTTTAAACAGTAAACTCATGCCCTGTGCTAACAGAAATTGAGTCAAAACAAGGCTACTGAGAAACAAGGAGGAAAGCATTCATAGGCTTGGGAAATTCCCTGCGGGTAACAGAACTTCAAAAATAAATTGTTCTACATGGAAATATATCACAGAAAACATAAAAGGAGGAAAAGATGAATAATTTATTTCATTCCAGAATAAGGCATGTTTGGTCTGTTGGCTGCAGTCTGAATAAGAACATAATTAAGCGAAGATGTTTACTTACTACCTTTGTTTGTCTGTCTGTGTCTCTTTCTTATATATCTATTTATCTTTACCTAGAAACCTCTGACTGTAATGCCATGTTTCTGAATATATTTATTGATATAAAAGAACAATCCCCAAGTGGTGCCAATCAAAATGTGATTGCTCACTGAAAAATATAATTCCAACAAACCTGAAGCATACCTATCTGGAGCAGGTTGATATGGAATTGTTCAAAATCTCCCCAGGAGTTGCAGAACTTTCTGCATGGTGATAGTGGAAGATCTTTTATTTGTTTCCAAGACAGAATTGAAATTCAAACTATTTTTACTGACTGAAATTAGGATGTTTGATAAATATAAGCCATACAAATATAGTCATATGTGTAATATGTTTCAAACTTGATACTAATTTTTTTTTCAAGTAACTTAATCAAAGTACTGTCCAATTATATGCAGATTAGTGAATATTGTTGCAAAATCAAACCTTTAAAGATGAATATCTTAAAATGTACATATTGTACATTTGTATATATCAGTAAACAAGTTACCCGCTATAATATAAGGTAGTATTCTTTTTAGTTGTTGTTGCTTCTAAGAGCAAAAAAAGTTACATGACCTGCAGCATAAAGCCAACTGAATGACATATGTGAGAAGTATATAAAACAAGTTACTTTGCTGGAAGGATACCAAATTTATAAGCTATTAATCCTTTCTTGAAAATCAATTCTCAGGTCCAAATGAGACAGTATTAATGCTTCTAGAATGGCTCTCATAAAAGTTCCGCCTCAACAATACATAGGCCTGGATGATTTTCTCTCAGGTCCCAGAACTCCCAAACAAGCTAGAGGTCACTATTTTTTATTTTTTAATTTATATTTAGAAACTAACCCTCTCCCTCATAGAGGTGACTCTGGGCTCTATTTCATGATCTCTTCGTGGGCAGACTTTATATGGAGCAAACTTGTGAGTGATCCCAGTCCTCTTCTTGATCCAGAGATGCGTTCTGAGGAGTTGAACCATTCACTGGAGACTCTTATTCCCAAGGTCCACTCCAGTTCACTATCGCCAATATTCCCCAGAGCACCTCTGGATGACAAGAGTTTTCCAAAGGCTGTGCTGTCTTCAGAAAGCTATTCTGTTTTTGGAACAAAGAGTTCCAAAGACAGTGCAGCTTTCCAAAGACAGTACTACTTTTGGAAAAAAAGGTAGGAAAGTAGGAAACATTCACTAGAGAAGATGGGTCCAAAAAGGTATAAGGTTGGTGCAGAATCCTCCAAGACATTTAACCTTTTGAAAAAATTATTTAAGAAAACCAGAAGTGTTCACACTCAATTTCCGTGCATGACTACAACAAACATATTCAGAACTCTAGGATATAATTAAAAGGTTCCTGATAATGATTGAATTAAAAACATTTTAAAAACATATTTTAAAATCAGTAATATAATTGCTCAGGGACTGAGCAGGAAATCCCTAGTTCAAATCTTATCTTTACATAAATTCACACTCAAGGGTATTAATTAAGTCACCTTTCTCTGTAATCCAGAAGGAATAGTTAGGATAGTTATAAAGATTATAATAAGAATGTCAGTGTAGTTTTAACATATTAAAAATGTCACAATGTTTATTTTTATGTAATCTGGTTGCAATAGATGATGGGTATGATATATTAAATTTATGTACTGCCCAACTACCAGCAATTTGAGAGTTCATAATTCCCTGAACTTTGAAATATAATCCAAATGACATGCACACATTACACTCATACACAAAATGTTTTCATCCCAGGCTATACAGAGTCTTATAGATACAGATGGAGATTAAAGCCCATTTATAAATGGAGCACTTCAAATTCTTTCTTTTATATGGCTGTTTAGCTCCTGAAGCCTGAGGATAATAGGTATGGATTTACGTTTATGCATATTTTTTAGAAATTTCTAATCAGAAATTTCTAATTCTAATTTTCAATCTAAGCAGATTAGAAAACCATCATCTCATACAATTAACCAAGATACTCCTGCATCTATAACATATAAACTTTCCCAAGATTTCCTTCCTACACATCCTCTGTTTGCTCCAAAAAATTATTTGAACCAGGAAAAAAATGTCCTGAAACATTAATGGTTATTAAACCAATTCAAATATATACAAGATATATACAAGAAGAGTATATAACTCTTCTATATACAATAACTCTTTCATATACAAGAAGAGTTATTTTAAAAATTTACACAGAAAACCCTTTTAGAAAGTGGTAATCCAATTCATTTTAGAAATACTATAAATTTGTTTCTAAGTTGCTTGAACAACATTGGTTTCAGTTCTAGAAGTAAATTGTAAACCAAAGCTAGTAAATTTTTCATAAAGATTTTTATAAAACTAGATGAGAAAGTTTTCTTCTGCACTTTTCTAATGTGACTCTTAATTTCCCACATGCCCATCTCCAGAATTTACAGTGTTATGCCAGTAATTTCTCTGTAGATTTAAGGTAAGATCGAGAACAGAAGAACATGCAAAGGCACATTGCATGGACATACACATTAATTAAAACAATAAAAAAGTTCTAAATCTGACAGCCTTTTTAGGCAAAAAGAAAAACACTAAATTAAAATGCAATTTACATTTTTCTTCATATATGATTTTGGTGATATAAACAATAAAAAGAATCCAGACTTGTTTATTACCAAAAAAACCCCTTTTAATAAAATTTACTTGAAGTAACATAAAAACAGACTGTTGATTTTATTCCCCAATTGTCT
Organism: Laticauda laticaudata; assembly: GCA_004320025.1. Lineage (NCBI taxonomy): Eukaryota > Metazoa > Chordata > Lepidosauria > Squamata > Elapidae > Laticauda > Laticauda laticaudata. The sequence goes on along the minus strand of BHFT01062626.1, from coordinate 2,796 downwards.
CTTACATGAACTAATTGTCTCTTATATCTTTAACAATCATTATCTGGCAGCAAATAAAATGCATTAAGGAAGCTTCAGTGCAAAGAAATACTACACTATTCTTGTTGACTCTTTTAAAGGTCTAAAAAATTGCAAACACTTAAATTAATTTATCTAACAGAAGAAGACAATTGCTATTCTGGAAAATACAACTGTCTTGCTTTTCTATATGTCCAGTAGGTGGTAGAAAAATATAGTATAAAAAATAACTCTGGATTATTTATTTCAAACAACTTAATTCCGAATGTGATAATTCAGGTTTTTTTCTCCTTTCAAACTTTAGATCAAGAAGAGATCAGATCATCAAGGATATTTCCCAGGCATTCTAACATAGTTGCTTCTTCAGGTAATTTTATGTTAAATAATTTTATGTTGACTTACTTCCAATATTCTGGACAGTTACACCTAAGAAATTTATCAAGTGATTTTTCTTAAAGGCCATAACTAAACACCGTATATGGCCTTAGTATTTTTTTGTGGAATGCTGTTTTCCTCAGATTGAATAATCAAATTTAAATGCAGTAGATGGCAAGCATGTGGAAAATATAGCATAGTTATAAGATCAAAAGATGAAAAAAAGAAGAAAAGCTTAGTCAGGCTAACCCCCCAAAAATGTTAAATGCGACCAGAAAATAGTGTAATCCAGGAGTACAGAAATGCTCAAAAGTGAGACAAAATGCCTCCCCCCCATCTTGTTCCTCTTCAAATTTTTCTGCCTGACAAATCTGAGGTTTGAAAATTAAATTGGGAAAAAACCTCAAGCAGAAAGTGCTGGATTATTCAGTAAGGACAGAAGTCTTTCTTGTAGACCTCTTCCTAATGCTAACAGAACGCCCATGGGTTCAATCTGGTCTTGCCAATTGTGTTTAGAGGAACCAGGTAAAATGTTATGTTTTATAAAACAAGCTTAGAGTAAAAAAAACCTGTTGCTATGTGATTCAAATACAAGGCATGGTAACACAGTTAGGCAAGGGAGATAATAGGATCTGTAGGTCCTGATTTCACCAACAGGTTGAACAGGATACAGAACATTAAAGCCAAGTTGTACTTAAATCATTGTACTTGCTTTAGATGTCATCTCATATTTTAAAATCTAATTAAATGCTTGCGGCTTGGCTTTTTGGGGGAGTTAGTATATATAATAATAATTGGTTTTAATATATCAATTCTTATTTTAGTATTATTATCCTGAAAAGAGAGTCCTCCCTCTCACATACATGCTTGTTGAGAAGCAATTTACAAAACATATTAGGTTATCTGGAATAAATTGGAAGAATGATTCTCCAATCACTCATTAAACAGATTCATTAGCTCATTGAAAACATTTAGGAGATGTGGCAATGCAGTAGTTAGAATGCAGAATTGCAGGCTAATTCTGCCCACTGCCAGTAGTTTTATCCTGGCCAGCTCAAGGTTGACTCAATCTTCCAACCTTCCGAGGCTGGTAAAATGAAAACCCAGATTGTTGGGAACAATATGGTGACATTGTAAACTGCTCAGACAACACGATACTGTAAAGATACCGTAAAGCTCTGTGTAGTAGTTTATAAAAGCTATTGCTATAATATTGACTGAGCCTTCCATCCTTCCGAGGTGGGAAAAACGAGGACCCAAATCATTAGGGGCAATATGCAGACTCTAAACCGCTTAGAGAGGGCTGTAAAGCGGTATATAAGTCTTAAGTGCTATTGCTATATTCTGCCTTCCCATTTGAAAGGCTTTCAAAGTAGTTTAAACAATAGTAAAAATGTACTACATCAACTATCAATAGTAAAGGAACAAGCAGTCGAGAAATATTCTGCAGACTAGCACTTGGTAGAGCAACCATAAAGGTCTTGGAGAAGATATTCAAAGTAGTTTAAACAATAGTAAAAATGTACTACATCAACTATCAATAGGAAAGGAACAAGCAGTCGAGAAATATTCTGCAGACTAGCACTTGGTAGAGCAACCATAAAGGTCTTGGAGAAGATATTCAAATGCCATGTATCTACAGAAACAGAAAAACTGATGGCAGGAAGAAAAAAATAACCCTATAGTGATCAATTGAGCCTGCTCCTGAGTTTGTTATTTTTCTTTTTCATTAATTAATTAATTAGATTATCATTTTATATTTTAATTTTTGTTGGATGATGGACATGTGTTTTCAAGCATATTTAAACTCAATTACTAATTATTGATCCACTACCTCCACTTGAAGTTGGATCCAAGCTTCTGCTACTCTTTCTATGGAGTAATATTTTCTAACATTACTTTTGAATTTCCCTCCCGTCAGTTTGAGGTTATGCCCCCATGTTCTTCATTTCTACTTCATAAAATATTATGTGAAAACATAGCTCTCTGAGGAAGGCTCTGATGCTGGAAAAGGTGAAAGGCAAGAGAAGAGGATGACCAGCAGCAATGAATGCATCATTGGAAGACCTGAAACACCAGGTTTAAAGCCAGATCATGATGGAGAAAATTAATCTGTGTGGTCACTAAGAATCAATAACAACTTAATGTCATATAACCAAAATAAATCTGACTGTAAACTTATACTCTAAGGAGCTGTGACATAGAAGACAAAAAGATTAAGAAGGAAAAACAAAATCAAAGCAACTCTATTACCATTTTTAAAAGTTTTACCATTCTTATATAGCTAGTTCATTTATTTATTTATTTTTATTTATTTGACTTGTCAGTCACTTACAAGATAATAGATATAAGTATAAACATGAGTAAGAATACAGGAAATAGGTACGAATAAATGGGGACAAT
>BHFT01062625.1:0-13183 GCA_004320025.1 Laticauda laticaudata | reverse complement strand
CCAGTCCTCTGGTAGTTCCCTGGTGCTCCAGGATTTTTGAAAGATGTGGTGCAGTGGTTCTGAGATGACCTCTGCCAATTCAAAACCCTGGATGTAATACATCAGGCCCCGGTGATTTGTTTTCATCAAGATCAGACAGGTGTTCTCTTACTGTTTTTGTTTTTTTTTGCTTATTTTAACTTTTATTTCTGGTCTGTCTTTTACAGTTATGTTTTGGGCGGGTTGAGCTATAGTTTCTTTTTGTGTGAAAACCGATGCAAAGAATGAGTTAAGCAGTTCTGTTTTCTCTCTGTTGCCTGTTACTTCCTTGCCATCTTCTCTCTTTAGTGAACCAACTGTTTCCTTGATTTTTTTTCTTGTTATTTATATGTTGGAAGAGACTTTTTTATTATCTTTGACTTTTGTTGCAAGTCTTTGTTCGTTCTGAGCCTTTGCTAACCTGACTTCGTCTTTGCAGATTCTGGCTATAGCTTCCAGGTTGCATTAGTAGGCAATATTCTGTTTCAAAGCTGGATATTTCTTACTTTAAAGGAACTGAACTTCAAATAGAAAGATGAAATTTAATTCTGCATAGAAAAGTTGTCATGGAGACCTCAGATAATTGGCAACTAGCCTGAGTAATACTGTGAATCACAGCGTGTGATTGTGGATTTGTGAGTAGGTGGGAACACTTTTAGAATAATGATTGATTCAAGGATATCTTTTTACTGGTAAAATGATAATGACGTAAAGTCTGTTCTGTTCCTTGCTAAAGATAATTGGCAAAACACAGAGGCACTAAGCTGTACAAATTATAAATTGCTGAAATCTTGTTAACCAGAGGCCCAAACCAAAAGGTCACAAATGCTTTGTCTTGAGAAGCAATTTTCAATATTCTCTCTCTCCCTGTCTTTCTATTTGTATTTACAGTTACTGCCACATTATTGCATCAAGAATTTCAGACATAATGTCATGTTTTTTTTTTTACAGAATGGACTAGGAGAGGACTTTCCCAACCTTCAAAACAAGCCCTTAGTTTAAAATATCAAATATAAAGTATTCCAATTGTTTGATTGTGGTTGGGAAAAGATCGATTGATGTTCTTCCTCAGAAAACTGTTTTATAATAAAAACAAAGTTAATGGGCTTTTTAAATATCTGGTGTTTTTACTATAGATAATGTAGATGATAAATTTTAATTACTTCTAATTTATTTGCTTTTTAAAACAAATTAGTAGTCATCTGGACCAGCTGGCTGAATTGGATCTTGGGAAAATGCTATATTTTTATTTTATCTATACAATTTAGAGCACTCAACTCCTGATTTCTCTGGGCAACTTATACCCAAAAGAGAAAAGAAATCATAAGTGTCTAAAAGACAAACATACAAGAAATCCTATCCAACAGGAACACAACCACAAGGCCCAGGAATGGCCAGATTTTAATAGATTCCTAAGTATTATCAAAATGGGAGACATCAGATCTCTAATATGATACTGTAGCATTTTAGAGGATAGGTGCCATGATAGAGATGTCATGCTTCCTGGGTCCTACTAGATCACCCTGTTTAATCAATATAACCCAAAGCATGTCCACTCTCATCAGAGACAGAAACAACTAGGGACTGGCCATGCCATGAAGATCTATATAGATGATAACCAGGACATTGAAATACTTGAAGTCAACCAGTAGCAAGTACAACTTGTTGAGCTATGTGGTCGTGTGGGCATAATGAGGCATGCCCAAGACTGTCCATGCCACTACATTCTGAACTAGTTGTACCTTCCCAGAGGTCTTCAAGGAGAGATCATAGAGTTCATGACAGTAATTGTTTTTAGTGATTCATGCCTTTTTGTGGGGAGGGAGGGAGAGAAGGTGCTTATACGAAACTCAATGCTGGTATCTATTGGCTTGATCCATGGGTTTCCAATATAATCCATCTTTTCCAATATGATATTCAATATCTAAATAAAATCCTATGGGCTGCATTTGAAACTATGGACTTTCAATCACCATCATATATTGAAATAACTATACTGCTGTTGAAAGTTAAATTTGGTCCAGTTTCAAGCCAGGAGAAAGATGCAGAAGAAATGAATTTAGAGGCAAGCTGCAAGAAAGGAGGTCTCCATTATTTAGGAATCAGAAGCAAAATGACACAGCATCAGTTCTGGGCTGTGTGATTGAGATTTCTGGGCTTGTTGGGCAATAGGTTTCAAGTTTGTGTCTTTGGTTATTTTAATTGTGGTGGCTTAGTTTCTATTGTGGCTGAGAGATCATACTCTGTTCCTTGACGTCTGATGGGGGAATGCAAATTTGAGTGATATTGACTTTATATTCTTAATCTATTAGGTTTCATTTCTCTGTACTGGCTATAAACAGCAGCACTTTGCCTATGAATAGACTGCAGCTGGCAATGCTTTTGTTTATGAATGGAGTTGTCCAGCTACCTAGTTTCCACTCACAGAGAGCTGCTTTATGAATGGATACAAGTTTCCATTCACAGGGGCTTTGGCTTATTGCGCTGTGCGATTTCTTATTAGTGGGAGGAGGCAAGTCAGCTCTTGTCAAGAGGGAATTTTCTTCTTACTTTTGGGAAGGGGGTTTCCGCTGATTATTTTAGAAGAAGAGGAGGGCTGACTTCCTACATTGCATACTAACTTCTTATCAAGGTGTGTTTGTATTCACTTTTCAGATTTAAATAAAGAATAAAGCTGCTTTTTCTGACTGCGAAGGTTGATTTTCCCATTACAAATTGTCCTTGTAATTTATACAAATTATCTTTGTAAGATTTTCAGAAGAGGCCCTCCTGAAAATGATCTTAAAGTAAGATAGCCATTTTGCCAACTAGTGGGAGAACATTTTTTGTTTCAGTTCCAAACTCTGGAATGCATTTCCTTAGAAGTTTCATTCAGCCTGGGTTTATAAGAATCTGTAAATCTTCCTTTCATTATGCTTTTTCAGTTGTGATTAGTTCTACTGGTAATTTGAGATTATTTTATATATTTTATATTTTAATAATCACTAACTACTTTGACCATTCATTTAAACATATTAAAGAGTCTTATAAAATGGCAATATATTTAATAAAGATTGCAGTGATGCAGAAGAAAAGCAAATATTGCCAGAATGAAAAGAAGGATGCCATTCATTAAACAGAATGACATCTCTATTCACCAGATTTGAATGTTAATGTTCTACTGTGCTTTTCGATTACTACTTCAGAACATTGTTTCTGTTTTTATCTTGTTCTGGTTTGGTACAATAATATTAGCCCAGTACTAGTCACATTTGGTTTCATAGTCTGGAATAATTTAAATATTTTCTACTAAATAGATTTGAACCAAAGCCCACATGGCAAGTTTTGTGATAGCATCAAGGCTTCCAAGTCTATTAATTTGACAACAAAGTGCTAAACAAACAATGTACTCAACTCAAGGGCAAGACTTCCAGAAATTAAATTCAAACAAAATTTATATAATATTCATAATGTTGCTAAAATATCAGATTGGATCACATTAGTTGGAAAATAAATTACATAATTGTTTTAGATGATATTAAGGAAAACATTGTTTGTATTATATAGAATATATAAGCCTTAACATATCTAAAGTGTGTATATGTGGATCACAGAAGCTTATCATACTGATTAAAAATCTTTTTTTTAAATTGTGTATACTGTCTCTTTTTAAAAAAAATCTCAAAACAATTTACAATAAGATATGGTATTAATGTTAGATTGATTTGCCTAGGAAATTATTTTGAAATACAGTATAATATCATTCTCCTGTGGAATGATATAGAAGGGAAAATACATCCAAATCCAAACTAATAATATCTTCACACAATCCATGAGCAAAAGATTAATAATTAAAATAACAGAATAAGAGAGTTGGAAGGGTCCTTGAAGGTCTTCTAGTCCAACTCCTTGCACAAGCAGGAAACACTATACCATTTCAGATAAATGATGGCCAAATCTGTTTTTAAAAACTTCCAATGTTGGAGCACCCACAACTTCAGTCATCCCACTGATTAATTGTTCTATCAGGAAATTTCTCCTTAATTCTAGGTTGACCTAGAACTAACCCTTGATTAGTTTCCATCCATTGCTTCTTGTCCTGCCTTCAGGTGCTTAGCAGTATAGATTGACCCCCTCTTCTTTGTGGCAACCATTGCTATCATGCCACCTCTAGTCCTTCTTTTCATTATATTAGACATACTCAATTCCTGCAATTGTTCTTTATACTGTATGTTTTAGCCTCCTGTCCCCTCATCATCTATGACTCTTTCTAACTTCTCAACATCTTTTTATATCATATCAACCAAAACTGGATGTAGTATCCCAAGTGTGGTCTTACCAAGGTCACATGATCCACATGTAAGTACATGTAACTACACTAAAGAAATTCTGTGATGTGGACTTAGAGACGTTAATTATCAATTGCAAACTGTTGTATTCTCCATGAAAGTTTTCCTCATTTCTACTAGTTGCAGTTATGTTCCTCCACAAGCTTGCATAAACAATGCATTACATACTCTAACTGACAAAATTATGTGGGCTGAAGTAAAATATGCAGATTCACTCCTCATTGTGTTAGGAGACTTCAACAATGCTAACCTAAGCCAAGAACTACCAAAATACTTTCAGCATGTCAACTGTCTCACAAGGCGCAAGAATACTTTAAACCACTGCTACACAACATTAAAAGATGCTTATTGGTCTTTACCATGAGCAGCTGTGGGACACTCTGATCATTGTATGATTCACTTTGTACTTGTTTATAGACAAAGGCTTAAAACCATAAAACCAACAATTAAATAAGTGAAATCTTGGACCGAAGAGGTAAAACTAAAGCTACAGGCTTGCCTTGATTGTACTGATTGGAACATTTTTGAAGATACTTCCGTAGACTTGAGTGAACTCACAGATACTGTAACATCATGTGTTAGTTTTTGTGAAGACGTATGTGTGCCAACCAAAAACCTGCAAATATACAATTACAACAAGTCTTGGCCTACATTTAAACTCAAGCAACTATGCCATGCCAAAGAGGAAACCGACAGGAAAGGAGACAGAAAGTTGTATAATCAAGCCAGAAATATATTACCAAGGGAGATCAGAGCAGCAAAAAGAAGCTACTCTGAAAAGCTACAGAATCAGAACTCAACAAATAATCCAGCAAATATGGATATGGAAAGCTCTTAAATATGGAAAGCTCTTAAAAATATGGACCAATCATTTCCTTGACTTTCTCCTTGTTTTTTCAGGTTGAAAGAACATTTATTCTCTTTCAAAATGCTTTTTTAAATGAATATAAAATGACCTCCCCACAATCAGCACCCTTTACCACAAAGATCTTGCAGGAGAAAGGCAATATGAACAACCATGGGATCTGGCAGGGTGAGATCTGTAAACCACAAACACAAAGCTTTCACTGTACCCCTCCATAACAAATACATGCCCTTGCTGATTTTAATAGGGATACTAAGGTGACAAGTCAAACTGATTGTTATGATGATGATAACTCAAATGAACAGGAGATCAAGGTCTGAGATGAAGAACTTGTTTTGGATAGGGGATGGTGTGAATCAGGTTATACATTTGGTTACACAGTACATCAGTATGCAAGACAGAGATCTAAAAAGAGAAGTCACCTTCTGGTTGGTGATTCAATTGGAAAGGATGTCAATTTCGGAAAGGATGCAGAGATTTTGAAAGGTGCTACTACCAGCAGAGACAAGAGGCATATTTTTAAGATAGTCAAGAATGCTCGTAAGGACTGTGATATTGATGCTGCTGTACATCTTAGAACATAGGAGCAAGAACTTAGTAGGATAGGCTGTAGGCTCACTTTTTCAGAAATTTTACCAGTACACAAAGAACAAAAAGGAAAAGACGAGTATATAGTGGACTTCAATGTGTGGCTAAAGGAGTGGTGTAAAGCAGAAGGTTTTGTTATATTAATCACAATGTCTGCTGCTCCAATAAAAAACTGTATAAAAAAGATGGTTTGCATCCATCAAAGAAAGGGACTGAGTTACTTGGCATTAAATTCATGGATTTTCTGGAGAAACATTTAAATGAAACAATGGGGACAGACAGTTAATTGATACAGAACTTTTCTGTCTCCATCACTAATAGGGTTGCATGTGGTAAGAATATCAACCTTACTGTAAGAAAAAATAAGCTTTTGATAATGCATGCCATACCATGTATACTGATCAAACAGGTGGTAAGGAAGTAGGGGAACTCAGACACAAAAGGTTATGTCGAAAGTAAACACAAGATCAGTAAAAAAGGACTCAAATGCCTATACACTAATGCACAGAATATGAGGAATAAACAGGATGATATAGATTGGACCTGTAAAACATACTAGGCTATCTATAAAATTCTAAAACCAGTAGTGGTTGAGTTTACATTCAACCAAAACCAAACAAGCTTAATCATATAGCTTAGTAAAGTGATAAATCAAGTGATAAATATTCAACTTGTGTTTATTTGTACCATTACTCTATGAAAGCACTGCAACATTATAATATCCAACACTATCCAGCTTCTGATTGTTCCAATATGATTTTGCATAAAGCAATTTAAGCTTTATATTCTTATGTAAATAAAACTGGTTCCACTTATAATAAAAAGACTCTTAACTGGATTAGTCTCTAAGAAGCATATGAGAGATCAGTAGGTTTAACCAACTTAGATATCTGATTTTTAAAGATGCCTTTAATGAATGTCACAAGAATTATTAGAAAATGAAAGCCTCCTCAGAACTGCCTTCCTATTCTATGCACGTATGTCTGATCATAAATCATCCAAGATGAAAATCAGTTGTTATTTTTGCACAGTTTTTCATACTGCTTCCAGGAATTGCTTTTTATTTATTCTCAACAGGGCATTTAAAATGTTAAGTACTCATACATCTTGTTTATATATTATGTGTTGTACCATTCATTTGCATAGTGCTTTAAAATGCCAAACAACATATTGATAATTAAGAAAAGAATAACACATTTTTTACATTTTTCTCACAATTTTTCCATAATTACAAAGAATAACAGAGTTGGAAGGTCTGTTATTCTTTTCTTTTAGCATCCCAGAAAATAAGTGCCTCTGAGCTTCTCTGGTTTAGTTTTTCGGATTCAGAGGCTTAATTATGATAAAAGCAAAGCACAGTATGGGCCAAGATCTTTTGCTTTTATGCTTAGTTCTATGGTGCCTGCAAGAAGTACAAATAATAGCCTGAACTATTTTTAAAGATGAAAATGTCATAGTTTCACGCATACTAAACCATGTTTTTCAAATCTGTTTTGTTGAACAATTCAATGTCCTAGATTCATACAAAACTAGACCATAATGTATGACTATAACATGAATTGTTTGGCATAGCTTTGCATGTACTGCGAACCATCTCATTGTAGACTGTTAATATGATTCTGAACACCACAACTGTGACAAAAAGCTAGTTGATATAAGAGTATTTCTACAGTTGCCATCATCTCATAATTTACAATCTATGATTTTTAAATTTTCTGGCTTTCCTATTCTTTTTTCACCATAAATACAAGTAAATCTATGTGTCTTTCTCTGCACTTGCACATACAGTAAGTAGACAATATATGCTGTATGGCCTAGAAAGTGCCATGATTAATCCTGAGGACTTTAAGGCTAGGAAGGCGAATGAGTGAGATATCTGTGTCAGTCCCCAATGTTTTTAATGTACAACTTCTAGAAGCCCAAGTCAACGTGCCCAATTGTGAGGAATGCTGATAGGCTCAGCAACATTGTATCTGAAATTCCCTAATATTGATGGAAAGGTTTTCTGTTATTTAAGTTTTTGCAGATGAATTATGCAGGAACATATACCCTCACTGTGATACCCAGTTAACTCAAAAGTGCAAATTCTTTATTGAAACAATGTTTATATTATACCATAGTTACTAACTAGGTATGTCAATCTTAAATGATTTACAACAAAAATCGGTGGAAAGGAGGGGAAAATTATAGGAATATGTTTTTAGTAAATGGGAAAAACAAATGAATAGAAACAGCAGAGATCTGGAGAAGATTCACCATTACAATACTGGAACTCAGCCGAAGTAGGAAATTCAGAAGAAAGTATCACACATAAACTATTGTTTTGATGACGACTGTCTTTATAAATGAAATAAATTCTAATCTAAATGGAATTAGATAAATTCAGTATCACTCTTATCACCTGCTCCTATTCAAAATAAAGTCTAGATTCTAAAACACCAAGGGACTCTAAATACCATCTGGCATGGTAAAAGAGTAGAGGAGCAGTCTGGACACCTATTAGTAAATGGACTTACCAGCATCATTAGATGAGTTACTGCAAGAATTTGGTGGCTTTTGATTTAACCCAGTAAGGACTTGCTTCTGTTTTTAAAGGAAGGGAGAGTAATCCCTTCAACCACAACAAAAACATGAGAATTTAAGAATCACAGATCTGGTTACATAAGCTCATATTAAAGCCTACTAAAAATTGAATTGCAATATAAAGATGTTAGAAAACCTGCTTTGTGAAGATGCCTGGGAAATAATACCTGGCGGAGTTTTAATGAGATTTCTCCCTGTACACAAGCAATTATTGCTTATTACTGCAATAATTACTGATTAATAATAAATTAATAATAATAATAATAATTAATAATTACTGCAAGTTGCCTACCTGTATCCTAGCAAACTTCTGAACTTAAATTATATATTATAATGAGCAAAGCACAAACCCAATCACTATCATTCTATGGTTATTTGGTGGATAACTGAAACTGTAACTTGTTCACATCTATTCAAGCAGTGAAGTTTTTTCATCTGATGCAGATATTCCTACTTGGCAGCCCTCATTCAGGGCAGCTTTTTATCAGATCTTCAGTTTCTTGTTCTTGAAAACACAGAAGCAAATTGCTCCTATAACTATACATTGCAAATTCTATTCTCATAATAGTAGCAATATAAAGTCACAATTTACTATATGAAATGAGATTCCTGCATAGATTGGGCTAATCTGATGCCAATGTTGGCAGTTTCCCTTATTTGGTATGCCACATGAAGAGAGGATTATAGATAAAGTGTAATGTGATGCACTACAGAAGCTGTCCCTGCATACCCACACACATATGCCTCTTTGAACCACTGTAGATTCCTTGTGATAGCTTGGTCTAGTTTATAGCTATAAAAAGTCCCTCTGTTGCATAAGGATCAGATTCCTTTTTTGATATCGTCATCATATGACATGGATATTCTGAAAAATAACTCTGCTTGCTTAACACTATTTGAACTGAATGTCTGTGGAGATTCTCAGTCATCCAGGTCATGGTTGTCCCAAAAATGCTTTTTCAAGAGGCAACTGGACTTTCTGGTTTTTATTTGAAGATTTTTCCTTTCCTCATCCAAGAAGCTTCTTCAGCTCTGGACTGGATGATGGGGAATAGAAGAATTTATACTCCTTGCAGACAGTTGGTCATTTGCATTTTTTTGGAGAGTCATTAAGACTACCTGGAGGCTTATCTGTGTCATCATGGTCCACTGAGTGGGGCAAATGGGTCTGGAGCCTTCTTGGAACTGTTGAAAAGACCGTGTAGACTGGAGATAGATGATGTTGTATCCTTCCCCCTCTGTTGAGAAAAGGCTGTTCAATTTTGACATAGATGGCTTCTTTGATCCCTCTTTCAAACCAGAGGTCCTCTCTGTCCAAAAAGTGGACTTTGCTGTCTTCAAAAGAGTGGCCGTTGTCTTTTAAATGTAGATGGACTTCTGAATCGAGTCCTCATGGACTTGTCCTCCTATGTTATGCCATGCATTTATGAAGTGGTTGCTTTGTTTCCCCAATGTACTGATCTACACATGGCTCACTGCATTGTAGTGCATATACCATGTTGCTCAGTTTGTGTCTGGGTGCTTTATCCTTGGGGTACACAAGCTTCTGCCTTAATGTATTTTTGGGTTTGAAATGTGCACTATGCTGTGTGGGCTGAAGATCCTCCTGAGCTTTTCCGATATTCCTGCAATGTATGGAATGACAATGTTGTTTAGTTTACTGTTCTCTTTGTTGTATGTTATGGAGAAGCTCCTGCTGGGTCTTTTTTTTGGATTTGATGAAGGCTGACTTGGGATAGCTACACTGAGGGCTTCTTTGATGTGTTTATATCCCCCCCCCCATCTTTGTTGGTGGGCAGGCCTTCAGCTCAGTGATGTAGGTTATGACTCCCATGTTGTGCTTGTATTGGGATAATGGGTAGTTATCTTGAGACTTTCTGACTAGAGACCAGTTACTGTCTTGTGAAAGAAAGAAGGAGCCAATTATCCTGTTTGTGAAGGAAATAATTACTTTCTTCTATTAAATTAAAAAAAAACCCAAAATATATACTGCTTTAAATATAAACTATCAGATGAAATAAATGTAAGACAATGGTGTCTTACACATTTTAGTTTGGCTACTGGAATGTTCTTCATGTACAATATTTGAATATACAAAAGTACACAAAGGAATAATGGAAGAAAATGAAAAATACACTATTTTTTGGTTTATGTAATTTAGCATTAGGTATTATAGCATCTTGCTAATATAGACTTAATCAAGAGCTCACCTGACTTCAACAGCTTTGCTCTGAAATGGAATGTTCCAAATGAGAATTTTAAGATCTTATTTCTAAGTGGTAAACACAATTTCTAGATGTTCTTGCACGCAATGGAATCCTAATTCATTATCTGAGGTGTTTTGTGAGCTAAATAATTTAATTAAAACTTCCCTGGATCAAAAAAGTAATTAAACATTAGTGTCATAGAAATTATTATATCAGTTGTCTCAGCTAAATTTACTGCACAGTATATAATGAGGAAGAATTTATCAAGAAATCCATAGTCATTTTTGCAATTATGGTGTTCAGATAAGGCTTATCAACTCTGCCACCTCATTTTATCACTATGTTTATCAATATACATTTGCTGATAAATGTTTATAAATGGGTTTCATAAATAGTACATGTGTCCTTGCTGCTTCCCACAATTGTCTCTGTTGAGTTGAATTCAGTAGAAGGGTCCAAGACCAGGTCACTAGGTTGTGCCTGTACCTGAGCAACTTCTTTCTCTTCTTTCATTTCTAAAACTATACTATCCTGTGTCGGATGATCAATACAGTCCTTCTTAGTTAACTGGTGAACTGAGACTTTTATAGCAATCTTGAGTGGTGGTTCATGCAAAGAAGATGCATCTGAATCACCGGCAAAAGAGTCACTACGCTTTAGGGGACTGGAAATCATGTACATTTCATCAGGGTCCGTGATCCCTTGCCCCACAGCTGATTGTCGTACAAATTTATGGCCTTGTTCCTCTAATTTGACTACTTCCATGATTTCTTCCATGATAGTCCTACAATTCATTATAAGAGGTGGTAGAGGAACACTTCTAGCTAATTCCTCAATGTAGCGGGCAAACTCCATTGTCTTAAACTGGGTTACTTTGGCAAGCTCAAGAGTTTTTGCTGAGGTGATGATTGGGATGCGCTTAGCAATTTCAAAAGCTTTTTGCAGCTTTTCAGCTCCTTCTGTCCGAAAAAAATCATTGATTGCTTTCTCAGTCTTTTTCAAGTGGCTACTCATCATGCATAGTCTAGTAATATTTAAGATCAAAACAACTGTAAATGCTACAAGACAAACAATCATGTAGTAGATCCCCATGTCTCCAGCGGTAAATACAACCCTCAGGGTGACAGTATTATTCACTTTGCCATAGATGTTAGAAGCAACACATGTGTATTTTCCTCGATCTTCAAATGACACACTGGTAATATTTAGTTGCCCGCTATTGAGGATCCATTTTCCTGCTGGAAAGAAGTGAGAATTAATTAGTGAACTGTATCTATTTTTTCTTCTCATCATCATTCAGGAAATATCACAATACATTCAAGTAACTGATTCAAAGACAACTTATAATATGCCTACAATATTCTGGAATAACTGCTGCTAAGAAATTTGAATTTTGGCCATTAATTAGGTCTAGTAAATACCCCAAACTGTTTGTCCAAGGTTGCCATAGATATAATGTCCCATGATATTGCTAGGTTGTAAAACTGTGTAGGTTCCCAAGCAAAATTATCCCTTAAATAATTCTGTGATTATCTTGCACACATTTCCAATGATTTTAAAGTAATCTAATCTGAAGGAAATCTTATGGTTTCTTTTGTGTAGGTAAGAGACTGTAAATGATTTGTATATAAGCAAAAAAGTAATCTGTTCCTATAAATTAAGGGCAAGTAACAAAGGACTTTGATGTATTTCTGGACTTAAGTCCAAATAAATCAGTATTTTATTGCACATTTATTTCAAAAGATGCTTACATTTATTTTGACACAATAGAGGCATAACAATACAGAATATTTATGAGGAATGAGCTGTTTAATGTTTAAGCAAGAGATTCCCTTATACTTTAACAGATCAGATTACTTGATTGCCAAAACTCCTATTGTATATTTTGGTTGTCACAGCTCTCTGGCACAAGTAAATCTCAGAATTTTATTTCTAATGCTTGGAGTACCCAGGGTATTATCTCACTATTGGTCCATTTAGTTTTGAATTGGTCACAGCTCTGATAGCAGCTCTTCATAATTTTAGATTAAAATCCTTCCTAGTTTTGACCACGTCACATGTTTAACTTTCTGGATCAAACTTTGTGTGTCCTATACTATTTAACTGGTATATTTCTTGAAAATTTCCAAGGCCAAAGAGATCACAGTAAAGATCTGGGCTAGGAGAACTATATAAGAAAAGCAACTGAGGAGCATGCTTAAACAATAATGCCAGTCTTTGCACTTTTCCCTACTTGTAACTAACTAAAATACAAATATGTCCTGGCAACCTTTTTATTTTGCTGTGTTTTATTCAGATTGTCTGTATCTCATCTTTAGTCCATGAACAAATAGCCAGTTTTAAAATAATGTTTCCCCCTTTAAGCCAGCAGACATACATGGCAGTTTCAAGCACCTAAAATTGGGTGGCTTTGTAGCCTCAAGTGAATTGTACACTTAGGGTTAATTCCTTTAAGCTGTACACACACGTCCTCTCCCTGGGTCTGTATCTTTCTTTGGCTGAAGAAATATTTTTTATTTTTATTTATTTATTTGATTTGTCAATCACTTACAAGATAATAGGTATAAGTATATACATAGTTATGAATACATGAA
>BHFT01062621.1:0-18850 GCA_004320025.1 Laticauda laticaudata | reverse complement strand
ACCAACCGGCACACTGTATGTAGATGTATGGAAGATGACTTGATGTTTTTATGTTTTGTTTGTTTATGTTTGTTTTAAAAACTAATACAAATTTTTAAAAAGGAATGTTTCCAATTTCTCAGTGTATGCCATATAATATAATAGCTCTGGTATTTCCATGGGGTCTTTCCATCCATGGACTAACCAAGGCTACCCCTGTTCTAGAGGTTACCACTATCTGAGTGGAATCATCTGTAGCAGGGTGTCAAACTCACATCGTCATGGTGGCATCATGTGATGTATCAGGTTTCCCCTTCACTAAATCGGGGCAGGGCCAGCATGTGATGTACCTGGCCCATAGGCCATGAGTGTGACACCTCTGATCTATCGTGTATATATGAAGGAACAGAGAGTGACAGTGGCATCTGTGCAGAAGGGATGAAGTCAAAAGAATTAAGATGATTCTTACAGGATATGATGCCAGCCCTGCCCTTTTGTACATGTGTTGATGTCTCTGAATAAAAATGCCACATCTATCAACTTGCTTATTTTGATCCTTCTGCAGATACTGTTGTAATGTGAATATTATCAGTACAGAAGCTTACAGGAAAGTGCAGGAAGATTTTAAAAATATGGAAAAGAATTAGAAGATGTAGGAGTTGACTAAAGAACATAAAGAGTTAAATGAAGAAATTTTAAAACAGAGAGCAAAAAAGAAAAGGTGTCTTCCAAAATGAGGTTTTCTCAAGATAGACAAGGCAAAAGAGATCCAATGATGATTCAGCACCCAGGATTCATTAAAATATTTTCCTTTTGAAGTAATCTATTAAACTCTCTGAAAGGAAACTTCATGGAATCTAAACAATACTATTGCTTACTTCTAAGGAAAACTAATTGCACTGCAGTCTGTGTTATCTATATAATTTCATCCTAAAATATCCTTCACCTTTAGGGTGTTATGTAGAAAATAATGAATCCAGCTTTTCTGCAGTGAGCTTGCATTCTTTTTATAATCCACCACTGTGCTGTTAGATATATGCTTCAGATTCCAGCGTGTATCTAAAGATGGGTCGGAGTATAATAGAACTCTCATTCATATATCTGTGGCATGTAGAAGATATAAAATCACCTTTACATAAATGGAGCTTTCACATATTCCTGGCTATTCATGCATTTGACCATTTTCTGATGATCCTAATGGCATGTTGACAAAAAGAAATTTATGAAAATGAGCGGAGAGTAATGAACTGCATGCTTCTTTATTGGCCTCCATAGCAACAAACTAAAAGAGCTTCATGCATAGACAAAGAGCTACTGTGTAAAAATCGAATTTCAAACTGAACCAAAAAAAATACTCTTTTTTTAATCCAAATTTGTCCCCACCATTGCTCCCCTGCCATGAAGGAATATGTAGCAGTTTTTATTTATTTATTTTGTCAAACAATTAGATAACAGGTATAAGTATAAACATGGTTATAAATACATGAAATGGATACGAATAAGAAAAAAAAGAAACAATAGGACAGGGANCAGGTATAAGTATAAACATGGTTATAAATACATGAAATGGATACGAATAAGAAAAAAAAGAAACAATAGGACAGGGACAATAAGCACGTTTTGGTGCGCTTATGCATGCCCCCTACAGACCTTTTAGGAAAGGGGTGAGGTCAATAGTAGACAGTTGTTCCACAATGTAGCAGCTTGGAACATGAAGCTGCCATATATTTTTTTCTGATGCCCAAATAACTTCTTGAGCAGATTGTGGTTCCTGGCTTTTTAAAGTCCTGGGAGCTTCTAGTACAATCCAAAATTAAAGCACACAAATCTGAGATGTGCTCAGAAAAATGGCTCATTGTCACCCATGAATGGTGTCCATGTTAGGATATGGGAAATTCTTGCTTGAGAGGTTTTTTAGGGTTCTGCTCCACTGGAATAAAATCCAAGATCAAGCCTAACTGCTAGCAGGGGTGTCAAACTGGCGGCCCATGGGCCAGATCAACATGTGCAGGCCATAGCCATCCCAGCTCTGCGAAGGCAAAAAATGTCACAATATGTCATATGACATCAAGTGACACAACTGAGTTTGACACCCATGTGCTTATGTATTTAAAAAGTATTTAAAAAGGCCTGCCAATGAGGAAGGAATTAGACATCCCTAAATCACCATATAATTCCAATCCAGGGTTTGTGTGAACCATGATTTCGTAAAAAAAAAGAAAAAAAATGGATAGTTTACACATAATACCACATAATCAAGAAGAGCAAATTATAACAAAGTGAAGCAAATGTGTAAAAATTGTGGATGATGTAAAACTATTCAACACCACAGACAATGCTGCTACACTTCAAAAAGACCTTGATTTGTGTCAGAATGGTCAAACAAGTGGTAACTTCAAATCTCAACAAACAAATGCTCTGTCTTACATATTGGCAAGAAAAATCAGAAAATAAAATACAAGCTGTATTCACAAGACCTTGTAGACGACCCTCACTCTATCAAGGACCTTGGAGTTCTTATCTCTGATGATCTAAGTGCTGGAGCCCATTGGAACAACATTGCCAAAAAAATGATTAAGATTTGTTAACCTAATCATGTGAAAGCTTTTTCTCTGGTAATAGTATACTCCTAACTGGAGCACACAAAACATTTGCTAGACCAATTCTTGAATACAGTTCATCTGTCTGGAATCTGCACTGCATACAATTGAGAGAGTCCAGAAATATTTCATGAGAAGAGTCCTCCACTCCTCTACTCAAACAGAATACCCTATGCCCCCAGACTTGAAATTTTAGGTTTAGATAACTTAGAACTACACTACCTTCGGCCTGACCTAAGCGTAGTACATAAAATTATCATTTACAATGTACTACCCATCAATGACTACTTCAACTTCAACCTCAACAGTAGAAGAGCACACAATAGATACAAACTCAAGGTAAACTGCACAAAACTTGATTGCAGGAAAAACGACTTCAGCGACAGAGTGGGTGTTATGTATGGAACTTGGTAGGCTCCAAGTTCCCTATTCTGATTGGCCGAAAAGGCCGTTCTCGGATTGGCTATTAGAGAACCAATCCAATTAGCCCACCAAATGGCGGGAACAATTAAAGTAGTGTCATTGGCCACAAGCCATGGGCAAGCCGCTATATAAAGGGCTGCCGCGGCTTGGGCTGTTGTTCCATTACCATTGCTTTGCGAGTTTAATAAAAGAGTTTGTTGTTGGAACCCGGTCTCGCGTGCTTCTTTCCAGACGGAACAGTGGTTAATGCCTGAAATACTCTATATGATTCTGTGGTTTCTTCCACTAACCCCAAACACTTTAACCTTAGACTGTCTACTGTTGACCTCACCCCATTCCTAAGAGGTCTGTAAGGGCCGTACATAAGTACCCTATCTTAATGTTCCTTTTTATTCGTATCTATTTCATGTATTAATAATCAAGTTTATACTTATATATATTATCAAATGCATGCTTGATAAAATAAATAAAATAAACAAACAAACAAATGCTTTGCTGTATATAATTATAATTTCATATAATGTACATTGTACAAACAGCCAATGAAAAAAATTATTTCAGGAATTCATATTGAATTCTCTTTCCTAGCATAACATTGCACAAGCACATAGCCACTCCATTTCAATGAATTCCAGGGTATTTTAAATGTTGGAAATGACCACCTGATAAGGGGATAATTGTAAAAAGGTTGTTTAAAGTGCTTGCTTTTAGCATTTAATCCTTTGTGGATCTTGTGTAGTAAAATGGCCTTGCTCACTTAGATCTCTGGCAGAAATATTTTAAATAAACTAATCCCATAAATACTGTGCTGTGTTCATACACCCAAAGTGTCCCAAAGTGAATGTCTTAAAATACAGGCTTCTCTTCCCAATTCTGGAGGACGTTCAGGAACAGACAACCATTCTTAAACACATTTAATCAAGGCATTTCTCTTCTGCTACATTTTTATCTTTCTAATGCATCCTTTGTATTGGCAAGGTGGAGAAATATAGATGAGTCTTCTGAAGAAAGAAACACTACTTTTATTTGCTTGTTTGTGATATGCAATGTTTATATTCTGTTGGTATCTTTTGAGTGGAGCATAACATAACCATGAATATTGGAAAGTTGGTTGCTATGTAATGAGCTCAAGACAACTGAGGATATCTTAGTTATATATTGCAAGCCTTCAAGGAGGCTTAAGGTTGACCATTTTAAAAAAATGAAAAAAAGAGACAGTGAGGGACAATGAATTACTGGTGGAAAAAGACATGAAGGCAAATTCATGGCTGATGGAACTGAACTCACAACTGAGAAAATAGCAATATTTGATTTAAGGGGAGCTTGAAATGTTGTGCTGACTATTGTAAAGAATAAGGAAATACGCTGTGAGGTTTTGATGGAAAACACAGCCTCAGAAATCTTTAAATACAGGAAATTTGGAGTAAACTTGGAAGAGACTCAATAATCCAAAACGTCTTAGCAGATGGTGGCATCTAGCTGAGCTGAGCATATTTTGAAAAAAAGAAAGCAAAGATGGTTCAGATAAGGTTAAGGAGCTATCAGGAAATCAAAACATTTAGGATAAATTGGAGGTCCGTAAAATATTCCAAAGAAGGGAAAACCACTTCCATATTCTTGTGAAGAAAACTGCACAGATGTATCCATGTATCCAAACCAGAAGCTGACTAAGTTTTGAGAGTTTTTCCTTTCAAGGAAACCAGAATTAGCTGGATATATAGCATTTGTATTTAAGATTAAATGATCAGCTGGGATATTAAATTACGGAAAACTGGTCAATCAATAAAATCTTTATTATAGTCATGGACCAGCATAAGGAGGGTGGGATGCAAATTAATAATTAAAAACTTTTTAAAAATAGACACATTTAAAAGTTTAAAAATTAAAAAAACAAAACAAAACCTTGCTCAATTAAGTCCAGGAAAGATCCCCAGAAAGGCCTAATTACTCCAGAGATCATTAAAAACCACTTGAACTTCTATGCTCCTGCTTTCACCTCAGTCTTTACCTGCATAGACATCGTGGTTTAGCTGCTTTCATTATTCCCTTATGCAAAAAATGGGAAAGGGGTGATCCTTCTAATTATAGACCAATCAGCCTCCTCAATAAAATCAGGAAAGTCTATGCAAGATATCCATAATGGAAATTTCAGAATTTGCTGGAACAAGAAAATATAACTGTAGAGGAGCACACTAGTTTTAAGGGATAAGTGATCCAAAGCAAAAAACATTGTGAGAGTTGATTTCTCTGGATAAAACTTTCTTACACATTTGGGATGGTAAGTAAAATATATTAATTTATGAGTAGAAAAAAAAACTGTTTGAAAAGTTTTATTCTGTCCTTTCAAGCCAGGACCCTTATTCATGCAATCTTAGTGATCAAATTTACACAGCTATCCATGAGCAACACTTATAACTCATAAAAGAGAAGCAGACATGTACAGTTAAAGATATTGAACTCTACTGAAATATTGAAATCTGTTCATTGAAACAGAGTAACCTGATAACTAAGAACAATATGTATTTAACAATACTATTTCATTTTCTTACAAAAAGAATATTTTCCTAAGAAACGCCTTAACGTATTTGATCTCTTAACATTTGAATTTTGAAATTTTTCATTGGGTAGCAAGTTTAACTTTGATAACTAATGGAGCATTTCCTCAATCAAAATAAAAATTCATGTGATCACACAACATTTACTAATGCCAGTTAAAGACCTAGTTGTTGCATTTATACAAGTTTAGCTAATTTCAGGATTTTTTTTAAAAAAAATGCCTTCTAGTCAGTGTTGCCTGGATAAGTCCCTGCGGTTTTTTTGGCAAATTTTGGAAATGGTTTGCAATTGCTTCCTTCCTAGGGCTGAGGGAGAGAACTGGCTCAAGGTTACCCTTGAATAGGATTAAACAGACTAATTTGAAACTCTAATCTCCACCCCCACAAATTAGATAACTTTCTCTGTTTGCAGAAACTGAGCTGAGTTAGTGACATATTTTATCCTGAAAATGAAAATCACATGCTATGCTAAATTGAGATTGTTTTCACACATTGTTACCACACTACTAGATATATGCAGTGATAAGTGTCAATCTACCACTTACCTTGGTAGTTTTCACATATCCCTGGGGCCTTTTAAGAAGCACACTGACTACAGATCAACATTGCTGTAATCAATTTAATTTTGCCAGAAATGACTTTAACTTAGTTTTCTTTCTGATGTGAACAAGGGAAAAATATTGTAAGATAAAAGAGATCTTGTTAAAAAATATTAATATGCATGTGGGATGCATATTTAAGGAACCTTGAGAAATTCTGATTTTTCCAATATCTGCATGAAGAATTCTGATCTATGCTTCTCTGACTTGACCATCCACTAAAGAACACACTTATCTCAATATTGGCATTAAATCTTCAGCAGTTTAAATCTATTGAAATACACATTTCAAAACATACCACAGCAATGTTTTAAGCCCCTGTCACACTGCACCAACGGATGGAAAGAGGATGTAAAATGGAGAAAAACACTTGCCATCCATTGGTCACCAACGGATGAAAGAGGATGTAAAATGAGAAAAACACTTGCCATCCATGGTTAACGCGATGCTTCCATTTGTTACTCACTGCTGTCCGTCTTTTCTTCTCTCTATCCGTCCAGCATCCGTCTATTGACTTTCATTTCATCCGCTCAAAAAGTTTTGAAGTAGCTCAAAACTTTTGAGCTACTCAAAACTTTTGAGTGGAAAATGTATCCAACGCGTCCGTCTGCATCCGCTAGGCATACGGGGAACATCCGTTCTGGCATCATCGTCATCCGTTACGCATCCACTACATCCGCAGCATCCACTGCGCATCCGCGCAACTTGCATCCACTTCCAGCGGAAATATGGACACAGGGAGGAAGCGGAACAGACGCGGAACGGACGCGCAGCGTTAGTAGCATGGACGGAGAAAGGATGAAAGCAGATGCATGATCGCAAACAAAGCATTTAAAATGGAAAAAACGTTCGCGGAGGGGACCTATCTCGGATATTAAGGATGTCTAGAGGATGCCTAAGAGATGCAACAAGGACACATTAGGGGAAAACCTATATTGCTAATAAAAAAGGGAGCAACTCACCTGGATCTCACTTCAGTACCAGCAGCCCTGCTGTGCAGACCTCTGCAGCCTTTCATCTGGCTCTTGCTCTTCCACAGCATACATTGATGTCCACCATGGATCGTAACACAGTCCTTTTTTGGTAGCCACCATCGTTCTGCAACAGTGCGAAGCCATCTACAGGCTCTTTCAACTCTACTACGGGAAAAAAAAGAGAACAGCCAAGAAGCGTCTGGGTCCGAAGATGGATCGCGAGAAGAGCAAGAGTACGGACTGTACAACAAGCTGATGATGGAGCTGAGGAACGAAACCCTCGTGCATTCAAGAACTTCATGAGGATGCCTCCAGCCATGTTAGACAAAGTTGTGGAGCGGCTTGACACCCAGGTTGACCAAGCAGAGCACCAACATTCCGGGCCCAGCCTGGACCCTGGGCTCACGGTGGCACTGACTCTGTTGCCACCTGGCCTCAGGGACCACCTACAGGAGCATGCAGTATGGCTGGAGGGTGCCACACAACACCATCAGCATTGTGGTCAGAAGAAGTGCTCCAGGCCATCATCGAAGAATACCTGGAGGGACTCCTCCAGTGCCCCACCACTGAAGAAGCTGGAAGGAAAGTTGCAGAGCAGTGTGGTATCAGATGTGAAACTTCCCCCACACCATTGGAGCCATAGATGGCAAGCACGTGGCCTGTAAAGCTCCAGCCAAGTTGGGGTCCACTTATTTCAACTAAAAGGGCTTCTTCAGCATCATCCTCTTTCGCCATGGGTGCGATGCTGACTACAAGTTCATGTACATCGATGCTTCAGGCAACGGGTCAGCTTCAGATGCCAGGTATACCAACGGCAGTGACCTCAAGGAGGGGCTGGAACACAACCTCATTATGGGCTTCCCAGATCCAGACCCCCTGCCCAACGACACGGCAAGATGTGCCCTACTTCATCATGGGGGATGACGCCTTCTCCCTGAGAACCTACCTCATGAAGCCCTACACCTCCAGATGCCTCACCCGTGAAGAAGAGGATCTTCAACTACAGGTTGTCCAGGGCAAGGCAGGTGGTGGAGAACGCTTTGGCATCCTGGCCAACAGTTTCCAGGAACTTCTCACCACCATGCAGCATCGCCCCAGAGACCGTGAGGAGGATCGTGGAAGCTTTGCTTGCATCCTGCACAATCTCATGCGCACCCCCTACCCAGTGGTTGCAGAACAGGCTCGTGGACTCCAAACAAGGCAATGGGGACATGGAGCCTGGGGAATGGAGGCAAGGCGCGAACCGGATAGACACTGAGGATGTGAAGGCCCCAACAGAGCCTCACATGAAGGGAAGAAGCAGCGCAACCTGCTGAAACACTGGGTGCAACTCCCCAGCTGGAGCAGCGGGAGTGCAAGACAAGATGATAGATGCTTAATGATTGCTTCCTTCAACCTGTTCTCATCACACTGATGAGATTGGGCCATGTATTGTTGGGTGGGCCTACAATGAACAGGGCATTTAAAAAACAGTTGTGGTTATGGTGACATGTGTGGATCAATGATTACATTAGTATTGATAATGAAGGGCCATAGGTGTGGCACCTGGGGGGGTGGACGCATACAGTCCCACTATGCTTGCACTGGAGGTTTATCTATCCCCACAGCTATCTCAACCCATTCCCCCACATCTATCTTAACCCATCCCAACAGATATCCTAACCCATCCCACAGGTATCCCTGCCCATCCCACAGCTATTACCCATCCCAAAGGTATCCCTGCCACCCCACTGCTATCCTTACCCATCCACAAGCATGCAAAGGCTTAAAAACATTTCAAAAGTTTCCACCAAGACTTTATTCACAAAAACAAATAAAGCAAGTATGTGAAGCAAAGATAACATTTATTAATAAACAGCTGTAAAAGAAAAAATGACCCCAAGTCAAGTGTACAAAATAAAGGTCTACAGGTAGCCACCCAGTCTCTGGCACTCTTCGCTGTCACTCAGAGGTGTGCCCAATCTCAGGGGTGAAGGGTCCAGGTGCTGTGGAGGTGGGTGCTGCTGGGAGTGCAGTTTGAAGCGCCACTGGGGGTGCCTGGCCCCGAGAGGACACCAGGTGACAGTGTGTTGAGGAAGCTCTCAGACAGCTGGCTCAGCCCCTTGATGTTGAGAGCTCCTTCCTCCATGCCATGGGGTGTCAGCCCAGTACCCGAGGACAGATGTACTGAGGCCGGGCTTGGCTGTGGGGTGGAGAAGGAGCAGTATAGTGGGGCTGTTTGGTCTGCAGCTGTGTGAGGATTGGCGTGGGTGGCATCGGTGACGTGGGTGGCATCGGTGGCGTCGGGTGGCAGCAGTGGTGTGGTTGGCATCGGTGGCATCAGTGGCGTGAGTGGCATCGGTGGCATCAGTGAAACTGTGTTGGCAACGGTGGCATCTGATTGCAGCCTGTGCCTGACTGGAGATGGCTGCTGCCTGCTGCCTGCTGACCTCCTGCGTACCGTAAGCCCTGAGTAGGTGAGCGGCCTGTGGAAAAAGCCTGGGATCAGGATCTGATGAATGGGGGAGGGACATACACCTTGGGTGGTAGGACGCAGACCTGGGATGGGTGGCGGGCAGGTCATCTGGATCTGTGGAGGGCAGGGTATTGTGAAGCAGATCGGTGTATCCTGTGCCTTCACCACCTCGTACTGGATGCGTTGCCGCCATGTCCATGTGAGGGTCTGGTTGACATGAGGTGAGGAAGGGCTTGCGGTTGTGGAGGATTGAGGAGTCGGTGTGGACCAGCTGTAGAGAGGAGATCTATGCTTGCTTCTTGATTTGGTGTCTTCTTATCTCCAGCCAGGGACAGTGTGGCTTGCCCCTCCTGCTGTCTGCTCTGCTGCGTTTCTGTGGAGTGGGATCTGGGGGTGGATGCGGGTAGGACTTGCTGGTGGAAGTTTGGCCGTCTCCTTTCTCCCACTGCACCAGGGGAGTCCTCCACACGCTCTGCCATTGGTTAGAACACTCCCGCGGGTTCTCCTGTTGGCACGCTCACCAGGACACCTGCCTGGAGACAGCAGAGAGCTGACTCTCTGCCAGAAGAGAGACTGCTCTCAGCAGGCTGCCCTGAGAGAGGAGGGTGTGTGAGAGGGCGCTAGACTTCCTTTGGTGGGACCTCACCCTTCCAGCGGAGAGCTGCCACTTGTCCATTGACGTAGTTCTCTCTGTCATCAGCTTGACCGCGGCCTGGCCAAGCATTTCTTGAGGTGCAGCTTCCCGTACCAGGTGTGCATGTGCTTCCACCAGGCCGAGGGGCACCTCCAAAAGTGTAAGCCCAGGGCTCTCGCCGTTCTCTCTCCAAGCAGCCTGCCTTCCTTTTGGTGTCCCGTAGACCTCGTGTCTCCTTCCGCATAGTATAGGTCATTGCCTCTCTCAGCCACTCCTCAGCAACCTCATTCCTATGTTCCTCCTTTGATCGAGTATTGCCTCCTCCCCGCTTCTCCATATGCCTCTTCCTCCCTTGGCAGGACCACATGGCCCTCATCAAAGGGGCTTCCAGGTGTAGGGGCTGCTCCTCCACCACCACCAGCCGAGCAGCTAGCACCAGCAGGATCCATTCATCATCATCATATCATCAGCAGCAGCAGCAGCAGCAGCCAGCACCATTCAGGACCAGGGATCAGCGCGAGCAGCAGCGCCAGCAGCCACCAGCACGGACCAGGATTCATCAGCAGCAGTAGCTAAGCCAGCAGCGCGCCAACAGGACCAGCAGGACCAGGAGCACAGCGAGGGATCAGCAGAACGAGCAAGACCAAGGAGCACGAGCAGGGACGAGGGACCAGCGAGGACCTAGCAGAACGAGGAGTAGCTTCACCATGAGTAAGCACCAGGCAGAAGCACCACCGCCAGAAGGCAGCTTAAGCAGAGTAAGCCACCAGCAGGAAGCACCACCGCCATAAGCAGCATCACCAGGCATTCCTCCAGAAGCGAGCATTCAGCCAGAAGCACCACACAGAAGCAGCATTCAGCAGAGAAAACACCAGCAGAAGCACCATCGCCAGAAAGCAGCATCAGCAGAGTCACAGCATTGAAGCAGAAGCACCACCGCCAATAAAGCAGCATCATCAGCTCCTCCAGAAGCCAGAAGCAGCAGAAGCCCAGCTCAGGTAAGGAGTGAAAGCCCGTGCTTACAGAAGGCCCCAACAGAAGCAGAGTGAGGGGCCAGGGGGGCGTGGAGGCGTGCGCCTGTCCCTACTTGCCAGGGCTGTCGGCAGCAGATTGCTGAAGCTTCTCTTCTCCCCATGGTTGATTTTTTATGGGGATTGCTAGGCTGGCAGCAACGGGGCTTGGCGGGCAGGGCTCGCAGCAAAGGCTTGCTAGGCAGGCCTGGCAGCAAGGCTGGCAGGCGAGGCGCTGAAAGCAGGCTGGCAGAAGGCTGGCAGGCAGGCAGACAGCAAGGCTGCAGGGAGGTGGAAGCAGGCTGGCAGGAGGCTGGAAGGCAGGCTAGGCAGGCAGCGGCTGGCAGCACAGGCTGGCAGGCAGGCAGTACATGCAAAGCGCTGGCAGGGAAGCTGGCCAGGAAGGCTGGCAGGCAGACTGGCAGACAGGCAGGCAGGCAGGCAAGGCTGCGCAGGGCAGCAGGGCAGGCAGCCTGCCGAGATGTGTCTGGAAACAGCGTCTTTTCTCTGAATGGCTGACCTTGCTTGGGAAAAGCTGCTCCCCCCTTATATCCGCTGGGGCTGACGCATGCATCTCGTCCCCGCAGATGCGCAGTGAACCTTAGGCATCTGCTAGGGCTTTCCGCTTAGGCATCTTGCATGGCTTCCGCTCTGCATCATCGCTTCAATCGCTCAGCATCCGCTCTTGCATCCGCTGTGTATCCGTATTCCGCAGTCCGCTTGCTTGCAAGTTCCCCCGCGAAGCCTTGCGGATGTGCCATCCGCTCCCATCTGCTTTCCATCTGCAAGGCTTCCGTGGAGCATCCGTTTTCCATCCTCCCTGCCATCTCCCCTGTCCGTTCCTTTCCCATGTTTGTTGCTCTGGTTATGCAATTGTTTCCCCTTTTTGAGAAGCAGATAACAATTGGCATCGAACCATTTTTCTCGTCCGCTGTGTCCTTTTCTACAAACTGTTTTTGCATCCGTCCGGCCAGTTGTAACAGGGCCTTTAGATACATATTTGCTACTGCTTTTTTAAAACATTGCTAATTTAATGTAGAAAATAAGATATGGTTCCAGCGAAAGACATTGTCTTTGGTTTAAAAACTTCACTGTCCCTAGCTGGGGAGTGAAAGCCATTTAAAATTTAATGGAATTTATTTTTGATTGACAGAATGTGTACTATTAATTACATTAATGTACATTGTGACTTCAGAGGAGAATACAGTAGCATTAATTAAATAATTGCAGAACATGAAATATTATTAGTGGTATTATGCTATGACTCTGGTAAACTGTTACAGAGCGGCTGTCAAGCACTGGTTGAAGTGATATATAAAAGTCTTTAAGGCCAGTCCACTGGCCGATGGATCAACAAAAAGAAGTATGCATAAAAGAAATAGCAGATGAGGCAAAAATTTTTGGGGCTAGGGGGTGGCCTCCATCCGTTTTTCAATCCGCCCTCCAAAAATTGTTGAAATTTGCATAAACAGAACGGAAAAGAACGGACATGGGTTAGTATTAGCGGGGGATGGTTAAATGGGATGTTCATGGGAAGCTTCGCGATGAAAGCGGATGGAACAGATGACACTCCAAAGGGTGTTCCGGGGGAGAATTCTCGAAGTGGGACACATCGCGGAAGGGGGGATGCATAGCGCAAGGGGCCAGATGCATAGCGGTATGAGCGGATGCATCACGTATGCCTACAGGGAAAACAAAAGGGATCCCGCACAGATTGTATATCAGATGCAAAAGCAGTTTCACTGGCGCATGCGGAGGGGGTATGAATTTCATCTGCTCCGTGCATATAAAAGGATGCAGGCAACGCAGTCAGCAGTACAGCGGGAAAACGTGCTGCCCAGATACATTTCTTGCAGGAACACCATAGTGTCGTGCAGTCAGGCAAGAAGAGGAAGTCTGTGCCTACTTGTTCAGAGCCTGTGGCAAAGTGTGAAGGAAGGGACAGAAACCAGCATTCCCAACCCCCTGGCACTGGCTCTGAAGCTGCTTCTCTGATGCTGCTGCTGTGCTGGTGGGACCAGCCCAAGGCCCTCAAAGCCCTCAAAGCCCTGCTGCTTGAAAGGCCCTTGATACTGAAGACCCTGAAGGCCCTGCAGTGAAGCTCTGCCAGAGGGAGGAAGACAGCAAGGGAAGGAGAAGGGAGAGAAGAAACCAGTGCACCATTTATTGAGGAGCATGAGTGATGAGCGTGCTGGAATGGCTGAGGGATAATGAGTACCTCTGAGAAAAGGGCCACAGACTCTATCGCAACACAAGAACGAAGCAGGCAGCTTGGAGATACATAGCACGAGAGACTGGGTTACACTTGCAGATGTACTCCCTTGGATGACGCGTGGAAGCACATGCACACCTGGTTATGGCAAGCTACACCTCAAGAAATCCGGGCAGGCCGCTTGTCAAGCTCACTGACCAGAAAGAAGTACGTCATGGCCCAAGTTGCCAGTTTCCATGGCGGTGAGATTCCACCACCGAGAGCAGCCCCTCTTGACACCCCCTCTTCTCTCAGATAGCCCACAGGACAGCCAGTCCTCTTCCAGCCAGGAGCCAGCTATCTGTCCAGGCAGGTGTCTTCAGGGGCCCCACGGTCAGGAGACCCCCCCCGACAGCTGCACTCCCCAGCCGGAAAGACTTTGAGGATCCTGGTGAGGATGACACCCTTGCTGTCACAAATGGAGGAAGAAGCAGCAAGGCCACCCAGAGGCCAACCCACCCCCACCCGGCAGCTCCAGAGACGCAGGTAAGAGTGCAGACTGGAGGGCCAGGACCACAGTGTTGCTTGTTGGAGATCGGGACACAATTGAAGACCAGCAGGAAAACTTCTCCCTCAGCTGGGTCGACTTGGACAGAGCATCCTCGCGCCAGAAGCCCTTTCATCACCTACGTGAGCCAGACGCTGAGCGACCGTTGCCGAAGGCCAAGTTTCCAGGTATGAAGCAGAAGTCACAGCCACTTCTGCCCACAAACTCGAAGGCCCAGCTTAAAGCTTGCTCCTTACCCGTCCAGGTCTGCTCCTCCACCCCAGGCGATGTCACAGTTCCTTCCATGGCTTTCAGCAGCCCTTCACCTACCAAGGCTATGACTACCAGGACTTCCCACAGGCAGAACCAAAACTTCCCAGGTCCAGGCCCAGGTTCATCGATTAGCCACCAGATGCCACTCCTCACCCAGCTGCAGACCCAGGACAACCCCACTACCACTCCCCTTCCTCCACCCCACAAGCCAAAGACCGTCAACGCGACAATCTGTCAGCAGGTATTGAGGCCTGAGACATCTCATAGTCCTTGATGAAGGGGCCTCTCAACCTCACAGGACTGAGGTTCAGCTTCTCAGATTGCTTCCTGAACACACCACCACCTGTTGTACCTCGGGGCCAAGCACCCAATGCAGCACTCAAAGCCCAAAGCCACATCCACAGTCACTGTCCCACTCACAGCTGTCAGACCAGGACATGACTCAGAGTGGACTCATGAATAGTCTCAGAGACTGAGTGTGTTTACTTGTTTTAATAAGTTTATCTTTGCTTTTAGATAGTTAATAAGTTTACTAGGTTCATTTTGTTTACTTAAGTTAAAACTGTGGTTTAAAAACTTTTGTGAAAAAGATGGTTGAGGCCCTTTGGCATGCTTGTGGGAAGATAAGGATAGTTGGGATAGATTAAACCTTCAGGTGCAACCATAACGGACACTGTATGGTCCACCATCCCAGCTGCCACACATGTGGAACCTTTATTTCAAAATAACAATTTATTCATTGATCAAAGCACATTTTTTAAAATAAACACAAAGCTCGTTTATTAATGCCCATATTCATGTAGGACAACTCAACATCACATGGCACATTCTCATCAGTGTTATGCCAATAGGCTCTCAAAGGAAGCATCGCAGATGCATTTTTCTCCCCCTTTATATTATAATTATAAATATTGGTTGTCCGCTAGGTGTCCTATTCTACATACTCTGGACATGTTACTCCAGACATCCTAAAATATAATGAGAGTACAATCCAGGATACAAACGTGTTTGTCCATTTTGAATACATTTAATATACAAGATGTATACGTGCTTTCCATCCTTTCTATTTCCGTGCTACTAACGCTATGTGTCAGCACGCGCCATTCATGTGTACCTGTATTTTCCTCCCTCTTTCCATTCTTTAGCTGCAGCAGATGTTGAGTTGAGGGATGGCCAGAGGGATGCAGAGAGGATATTACAGCGATGTTTAATGGATATAACGGACATAGAATGTTTTGTTGCCCGTTATATGTCACGGATGTATATCATACGCAGTGAAAGTTTATCCATTCAAAAAGTTTTGATGCAGCTCAAGACTTTTTCTGCGGATGAAATCGCCAGTGGAAGAATGCTCGACAATAGAGGGCTATTTGAACACGTGCAGTGAGTTACACAATGGGATGCCATAGCATTTTCCAACAGATGGCAAGCTTTTTTTAACGTTTTACATCCTCTTTGCATCCATAAGTGCAGTGGGACCAGGCCTTTAGTGCTATTGCTATGATACAAATATTAAGTATTAATCAAAAGTAAAATAACACCCAAATAAGCCCAAATATTCCCAAAGTATATGGATTTCATTTTGTAGGCAATAGTTAATTCAGAATCATGGCATTTTTTTCCCTGAATTTACAGTTTCCCTAAAATTATTTCATTCCTGCTGTGTGAGGACCACAATTCCCAGAATGGTAAGCTCTGCACAGTAGGAGTCTGGAAGCTATAAAGTGTTAAAGGTGCTGTTTCCAAAAAGCAAGAGGACTTTCTTAGTTTTATTTTGAAAACATTTTGCTTCTCATCCAAGAAGCTTCTTCGATTGAACTGAAGAATCAAAGAAGCTCCTCAGATGAGAAGTAAAATGTTTTCAATGATTAAAACCAAGAAAGTCCAATTGTCTTTTGGAAAAAAGCAACTTTGGCACAACAATGACCTGGATGATTGAGACTCTCCATAGACATTTTTAAAGTATCAAATATCTGGAAAAAAGATGTCTACAAGAAGGGATAAAAAAAGTCAGGATGATAGTCGTAACCATTATTCAAAATCCCACCTATTTTTTTTTTACATGTTACATTTTGGTTAGATAATGTAGTTGAAATTGACTTCTTGTTTCTTTCAACTTCCTCTTGGATACACATGGTCTGGAAACCACTTGGTTAAGGATGTATAGTATACACTGGAACTATCAGCAGACTACTCAGGTAATGATCTAAAAAAAAGGGGGGGTCAAGGACTGATTGCATTAAGGACCTGGTTTCAATGACACTTCATGTTTTATGATGTCACAATACACACCACCATGATGGTACATGATGATATCATGTAGCATGTAATGATATCTGCCCTTTTGCCCCTAAGGGGAATGCCTATAACTGAACAAGTAATTTTCATTGTAAGACTGGCTTCAAATAAGCAATGTCCACTTTGCAAATTGCCATCCTTGGCTACTTTTAAGCTGATTGGATGATATCTTTAAATAGGACAGTGCTGAGGGACAGAAATACCTTAGAAAATACCTAAAAGAACCCACCAAATGTAACTAGAGTAAGCCAGGTTTAAAAGCAACAATAAATCTTAACATTTGTTTTTAGCAGCAGGTGATTTCTTAATATTAATATTAGCAATGGAGGCTTTGGAAATCAATCTGCAAGAGTGAAAGTCAAAACTAAATTGTCTAACATGCACAATTCTTGTCCCTTCAGAAATAATATCTATCTACAACGTGTCCCACTCTGTGGTTATCCAATTAGAACAGTAATGGATGCAGTATTCTGTCAAAGGAAACAGTGAGAATGAAGTTTTAGGTGAAATGGACAAATTAGCTTTGAATTTTCCTGCAGTCATAAAAGCTTTTACTGAAATTTTCCATTTCTGCTTCTGGCATATTTTCATTTTGCTTAACAATTTATCTCCAGTCATTTGTCAGATATTATCAATTTCTTGTTAATAAGTTAAGACAGCTTACATTAAGACTTTTTTAATATGCTAGTGTGCTCATTGTCTTAAATAGACTTCCAACAGTTCCAGCTGTGCATGAAAGCCATCGCCTGTTGCTTTCATTCACAAGAGGTCAGGAATTAGGAACGGGAATAAATCTTTCACAGGTGGGATGTTAGCATGAAGGATTGAGGATCACTCAGGTTGTGCACAAGCTATAGACATGCCACAAACACATCAGGTTAACAAAAAGTATACAAGGACAATATGGAGAATGAACTTTTTAAAAAGCTACTCAGTGAAAGACATGACACTTGCATAACACTTGAGTACTTTACACTCTACATAAGTGCCAGAAACTCTCATCACAACCCTGACAATATTGTCAATTTCACTTTTCTTGGGTGAAAAAAACTTATAAACTATTTCTTTGTCACACTGAATGAGAATGATTAAACAAAAATAGAAGATAATTTTCATACAGAAAAAAAGACAGGAGGAAAAAGATAATTTTAGTGCACATTAATTAATTCTGAGGATGTCATAGGGTTTACCAAAGTTCTGATCTCACCCAACAATAATTATTTGGGAACAGAAAAGGTATAATAAAACTCTTAAGGTAATGCCTGCAAGGAATGCCCACAAATGGTATGGTAAAGAAGCAACGATTGAATCTCTTTTAGAAGGAATTGCTTTTGCAATCATTAAGAAGACTGAGAGAGGGTGAAATGATGTATGAAGGTACTATTTCATCAGAAACAATTCAAAATATAAATCCCAATCTTGCAAAGTGAGCTCGAGGAAAATTGAGACTACACACATTGTGTTATGTATCAAATCAATTTTTTTTCTATAAATGAACTTTCTTTCATTTCTTTAAATTTTGTGTTCCATTTGCCCATTGATAGTACCATAATTTTTTTTGACATTGTGTTTAGCACCTCTTGCAGTTTGCCATAGAACATTTTGATGTTTTCCACAACTACAGTGTTGGTAGAGGCATATTTTTGTATATGTTAATATTCATTGGATATCCATCAATTTGAATGGATTGTCCTGTTGCCTTTTGGATTATAGGTAAATGTATAATTAATAATGTCCTGTTTAAGATCATTACTCTTTATTTCTTCATTAAGACTCATGTCAATATCATGCAATCATCTGGTTTCAAATGCCCCTTGCCTAAATTGGCTTATTCCTAAAACAACCACATTATACACTTAATTTCTGAATTAATAAGGTTAACCATTTTCATGGTTCATACTTGAACCATGTTGTTTCAAGTTGTTTGTATCCAACAACTTGATTTCCAGTTGTTTGTATCCCTCTATTTCCAGTTGTTTGTATCCCTCTAATAAAGGAATGCCTCTTTTAGTACTGACACCATCAGCAAATAGACTTTCTTGCAGCTTTGGTTTGGCCACATCATTACTTCTAGATTGATTAAGGAAAGTTGAAGGCCTTTCCCAGTAATTTGAATGATTTCTGATTCGGTGATCTTATCACCTGGTGGCCTACCTTATCTAAAAGTTACACCCACATTCATATTATTTTCTCAGCAATAATTCCTTTTTCAAGGTTTGATTTGGAATTCTTTAATCTAAAGCCCATGTCACACTGCACCAATGGATGGAAAGAGGATGTAAAATGGAGAAAAACGCTTGCCATCCGTTGGT
>BHFT01062619.1:0-18463 GCA_004320025.1 Laticauda laticaudata | reverse complement strand
TGCCGCAACGAAAGAAAAAAGACCTCTCGAAGAGCGGTAAGCCCGGCTGGCGTTAAAAAAAAAAATAAAACAGGGGAGCAACGAATGCGCGATTACCTTCGCGCGTGCTCCGCGACGTGAACTGAGCGGCGGCCTCCGAAGGCTTGCCCTCCCTGGCGACGAGCCGCGGGCTGCGCATCGCGCCGCCTCATCCGAGGATGCCAGTCGCAGACTTGAAGCCGCTGCTGCCTTTAGTGTACCCGTCGGTGGAGGGACAGATATGGGGCGGAGTCAAGTGGGATGATCGGTCTCTTTCCCAGAGAGGTCTATTTCCATCAGCCCAATCGTATAGCCAATAGCTGGTGAATTGGGGGCTGTAGGTCCAAAATTTCACCTGGACCCAATTTCTTCCCCTCATTAAGTCATTCTGGCTGATGAGTTTGGAGGAAATTAAAATTTCCTCCCCAAAGGATGCAGCACGGGCTGGAGACAGAAAGTTTCCTTAAACACTTTTAGATGGGTGGATTCAAGCTCCAGAATCCCCTCGGCCAGCCCACAGCGACTGAGGATTCCTGGAGTCGGTTCGCACAGTGGCCAGCTGAAGAAAAAAAGAAAGAAAAAACCCACACTGATTTAGGCGCTGAAATCAATGCGTATAAATGGCTGGACCTGCATCTGGAAATCTCCTGTTGCCAAAAGGAGGGACCGACCGCCCCTCTCCCTCAGTTGGGCGGGGTTTCCCAGGAGGGACCCCGAAACCTGCACCACCCGCGGAATCAGGGCAGTTTGGTGGGAGGGTTTTTCCCCGTTTTGGGGTGTGCATTTGCTTGTCCTCCTTCTTCGGCATCTCCCCCATCCCGTTTTGTTTTTTTTTTGCAATGGGGCAGCTTCCACCGGACTTTTTCCTCCAGGGACCCCACCCCCCCCACCCAAGGAAAACCAACCCACCCACCTGGCAGGAATGCAGCTCACCCAGGGCGATGGGGAAGGCTGTGTGTGGAAGACGAGCTCGCAGGCTCTGCCCCCTACTTGGGGGTGGGTGGTTGGGGGGGTCTCATTTCTAACTCTGCCAGTTCTCTTTTGCAGTTGCAATCCACCGGAGTCTTGGACCCACCCAGCCGACCCATTGGATGTTGGGCCACTCCAGGGAACTGGGGAGGAGGTTTTTTCCAAGGCTCTGCACCCGCTCTGTGTTATAGGGGTGGGTGGGAGTGGGGTCTTGATCCTCCTTCCCCTTGCAATCACCCCCGCCTTTTTTGGTTTTCACAGTCGGCAGTACCAACCTGCACTTTCCTCTCCAGGACCCCCTCCCCGTAGAAAAACTACCACCCATCCGCATGGGATGCGAGTAACAGAGTGATGATGCAGTACTGTGAGAGGGATCTTGGAATCTTAATGGACACCAGCTATTATTAAGCCAGAAGTGTGTAGCAGCAGCCGAAAAGCCATACAACCCTTGCTATGAACAAAGGATACAATCAGATCAAGGGAGATAACTAATACACTCTATAAAGCCTTAGTAAAGCACTGCACCTAAGTACTGCGCATCCAGTTCTGGTCCCACACATAAAAAGTGCAGAGAAGAGCAATAAAGATGATTCGGGACTGGAGTCCAATCATACAAGAATGGTTGCAGGAACTGGTCTAGGAAGAATGACCAGGGGAGACAGGATAGCAGCCTTCCAATATTGGAGGGGCTGCCCCAGAGAGGAGGAAGGGTCAAGCTATCTCCAAGACAAGGAATAAGGGTGGAACTGATCAAGGAAAGTTCGACCCTGGCAATAAGGAGAAACTTTTTGACAGTGAGAACAACAATCGATGGAACAGAAGTGCCTTCAGAAGCTGTGGGAGCTTCACCCCTGGAGGCTTTCAAGAAGATGTGAGGTGGAAGCAGATAAAAACACCCAGATTCGTTGATCCCAAGGAAAACAAGTTTTTATTCACGGATGTGCAAGATGGGTCCCCTCAGCCAGAAGGAACACAGAGCAAAATTCAGGCAGCATTTTTATCCCTTCTTACGAGGGCTTGGTCACATTCTTTCTCTTTTCAAATTGATACATATATTTTGAAGGTTCATACCTAGCCTCCTTATCAGCAAAAGCAGTTACACGGTTTCTGACATTGCCAGCACTTATACAGTTCCCAATTGTTCTCGCCTTATCTTGTTTTTTTTCTCTTGTGCAAAACTGAACACTTCTTATTAGCAGAACTACGAGTTATCAATTCAAGGGCCATCCAACATGGCTCGTTCTGCTCACAAAGAGATTGGACCCCTCTGTCAGAAATGGTGTAGGTCTTCTGCTGGGCATGGGGGGTGGATAGATGACCTATAAGGTCCCTTCAATTACTGATCATCTGGTGGGGGGGGGCGGGAGAAGCTTTGCAAGGCCCTGCCCACCCCTGTACTTGCGGAGGGGCGCTTTTACTTCATGCAATCGCCCCCTCCCTCCCTTTTTCTTTTCTTTTTTTTTTGTGCAATGGAGCCCCTCCCTGGGCGGCCCGCACTTTGCCTCCCGGGCACCCCCCAGCCTTAAGGGAAAGCCCCCCAGCCACTGCGGGGATGCGCGCCAGGCGAAGGAGAGGAGAGGAGGTGGGGAGAAGCCCGCAAGGCCCTTTGCACCCTTAAAACAGGAGCTCCCACTGGGCCACTTCCAAGGCTCTTAATGGATTTCAACCCCAAATTCTTCAGCCAGCAAAAGCTGGCTGAGGAATTCTGGGAGTTGAAGTCCACAGGGCCTTCATTTCAAGTCGGAGCCCCCTGCCTTCGGGGACCCTGGGCCAAGCCGCCGCTCCCCACCCGCGCGCCTGGGCGTTGCAACCGCCGAAGCGGCTTCTCGCGCGGAGCCGCTTCGCCGCTGCGGCACCGTTTCGGGGAGGAGACTCGGGGGAACAGCCGGCCGGCCTTCCCCTCCTGGGCCTCCCGGCTCCGGCCCGACCGGTTGCAGCCCATGGAGCACCCGCTGCTGCTGCTGCGCTGCTGCTCGGCCGCCTGGGCAGCGCCTGGCCGAGCACCGGCCCGACTACGACCGCGAGGCGCTGCTGGGCGGCCAGGTGGGACCAGGGACTCCGGACCCATCCTCCACGGCTGGGAGGGGGGGAAGAGGAGGGGCGCAAGGAGCCAGGCTGGGGGATGGTCCAGAAGCGAACCCCCCCCCTTCCCTTCGGCAGCCCACCTGGAATTGGGGTGGAGGCAGGAGGCAGGTGCTCTGCAGGTGAAGGCCGGTGTGACCCCCCCCCCAGGGCCAAGAGCTGCTTGCTGGCCCTTGACGGGGGTGTGTGTGGTGTGGCACAGCTCGGCTTTCCTGCTTAAAAAAAAAGGGGGGCTGAGAGGTGGGGAGAGAGGGGGAAGAGGAAGAAGAAAAAAGGAGAAAGAAAGAGAAAAGAGGAGGGACAAAAAGAAGGAGAGGGAGAAAGAGACAGGAAAGGAAAAGAAAAGAGTGGAGGAGGAAAGAGAAGGAAGGAGAAAAGGAGAAAGAAAGAGAAAAAGAGGAGGGACAAAAAAGAAGGAAGGAGGGAGAAAGAGACAGGAAAGGAGAAAGAAAAAGTGGGAGGGAGAGAAGAGAGAAGGGGAAGGAGAAAAAGGAGAAAAGAGAAAAAGAGGGAGGACAAAAAAGGAAAGAGGGAGAAAGAGAGGAAAAGAGAAAGAAAAGAAGTGGAGGAGAGAAAGAGAGAAGGGAAGGAGAAAAAGGAGAAAGAGAAAAGGAGGACAAAAAACAAGAGAGAGAAGAGAATGCAGGAGGAAGAAACAAAATGGGAGAGAAAGAAATAAAGAGAGAAAGAGAGAAGAGAAAGAGGAAGAAGGAAGAGAAAAGGAGAGAAAAAAAAAAAAAGGGAGAAGAGAAAGAAAAAGGAGAAAAAGAGAGGAGTGGGTGATATTATATATATATATATATATATATATATATATAATATAATATATATATATATATATATATATATAATAATGTTTTTTCTTAAGTTTTGCAGGTACTTACATGTATGGTATTCAGCTTGTTCAGGTATTTTCAACTTATATGACGTGGAAAAACCCGAACAAAGCTGAATACCATAAATATTATATATGATAGTGTGGTGGTGTGTGGTGACGTATATGTTGTCTATCTTCTATCTAACTTCTGTCTTCTCCATCTATCATCATCTATCTATCTATCTGCAAATTAGGCTCATTTAGTTACTCTTTCTCTCCCCCCCAAAAAAAAGGATGAAGTGGAAGAATTTTCCAAACTGAGCCCCGGAGGAGCAGCAGAGGCGCCTGAAAGTGATCATAAACTAAGACGACGTGGATCAGGATGCTTCCTCACTGAAGGTACCGATGATGATGATGATGATGGTGATGATGATGATCATCATCCTCTGGCTAAGCCAACCACCGTCCGCTTTCTCAGGCCTGGCTTAGGTGGTCTGTGAATGAGACCCAGTCACAAAGTGTGATCCGGATGAGTTGGGTGTCCTTGACTGGTATCCAGCATTTTACATCTGGGTTTTGGGGGGAGGGAAACCCCATCCATTGAGTATGTGGATTCGTTTAACGACTGCCCATGCTCACTTCACCACCGCAAAAGTGGTTGAAATTGGGGTGTGTGTGTATGTGTGTGACATGATGGACCACAATGGCTTATGTTCATAAATCCAGGCTCAATATGGTTAGTCATCGAGGACTAACTGTAGTGATGTAAATCATCCAACTGTCAAGAGCCACATTTGGTCTAGTGGGGAAGGCTGGAGATGGGGAGTTCTAGTCCCGCCTTGGGCATGAAAGGCAGCTGGTGATTTTGGGCCAGCCAAGAGTCATCAATCAGGTTCTCCAGTTAGAATCTTGGCAGAACTCAGTCACCTGGTTCCTATCTTTTGCAAAACATTAATGGAATATGCTTTCGGTTTGCAATCTGCCGCATTGCTCCTCCTACCCTTTCTGTTGACAACTCTAAAAAGACCATAGAAATATTTTATGAGTTGACACAGCCGAGCCCGCCTCACAGGATTGTTGTGAAGAAAATAGGAAGAGGAAAACCTGTCGGATACATCCGCCACTTTGAGCTATTTGTAAAAATAATAAGGGTGGGATATAAATCCATAAAATAACAATAAATAAATATAAATAACATGGCTGGTGGGAAGCACGGCATCCCAAGATGCAGGTCAAGGGTGAAGAAATAGCACCTGGTGTCTTCGGAGTCGGGGAGGGGCATCCAAAGGTCAGGGTGATAAACACAGCGTGGCGTTCAAAGCCCCGCCCCTTTTCTACATACCTTGTAGTGGTCGGCCAAGGGGCAGGACTTGGGGTGGAATGGGACANCTTTTCTACATACCTTGTAGTGGTCGGCCAAGGGGCGGGACTTGGGGTGGAATGGGACAACTCCAGTCAACTCGCCAGGGTCAATTCATCGCAGCCAATTTGGTGGCTGGACAATTCCATAATTCAAATTTAATTGATTTATTTTCAAAATGTGTTTTAATTTTTGGGTCATTTTATTTTGTCTCTCCTTTGGCATCCTTTCTTTCATGATTCTGTTTGACTCTTTCTTTGAAATAGTCCAACTACCCCATGTTTCCCTGAAAATAAATCCTGTCTTATATATATATATATATTTGCCATCAAAAAAGGGCACCAGGTCTTATTTTGGACTTATATCCTCTACTGACTAAGCTCACTTGTGAGCATCGCCCCCCAGCCTCCTTTTCGCTATCAGAGGCCTTCAGGAATGTCTTCTGCAGCTGGCAAAGCTTCCCTGAAGGCCTCTGCAGCCAAAAACGGAGCTCTGGATCGATCCAGAGCTTTATTTTCAGCTACAGAGGCCTTCAGGAAAGCCTTGCCGGCTGCAGAATAAATGGGCCGGCAAGACAGGTGTTGGGGTGTGCAAGGCCTGGCTACAATTATCCAAAGGTAAGTAGTAGGGCAGCTCCACTCCATCCCCACCCTAGCTTAATTTTTACTCATGCACTCTGGAATGGGTGGGATCTTAAATTAGGGCTTATTTTGAGGGGTAGGGCTTATATTGGGCACACATGTAAAAATCTTGCAGAATACCTGATGCTACCAGACTCGAAATTCTAGACCTAGAAAACCTAGAACCATGCTGCCTTTGGTTTGATCTAAGTATAGTACATAAAATTATATATTGCAATGTCCTACCAGTCAATGACTACTTCAGCTTCAACCATAACAACACAAGAGCAAACAACGGATACAAACTCAAGGTTAATCGCACCAAACTTGATTGCAGGAAATACGACTTCAGCCACAGAGGGGTCAATATCTGGAATATTCTACCTGACTCTGTGGTTTCTTCCCCAAACCCCAAAAACTTTAACCTTAGACTGCCTACTTATTGACCTCACCCCTTTCCTAAGGGGTCTGTAGGGGGTGTGCGTAAGCGGACCAACGTGCCTCCCCTCCGTGTCCTATTGTTTCATTTATTTTTTATTTTTCTTATATGTGTCCATTTCATGTATTCATAACTATGTTTATACTTATACCTGTTATCTTATAACCGCTTGACAAAAACAAATAAATAAATAAATTAAAAAATAAAATAAAAGCTAGGGCTTACTTTCAGGGTAGGTCGTACTTCCAAGGAAACAGGGTAATACAGGGCTATTTCCAATATTAGCTGGACTCTATTTGTCCCGCGGTGAGTTTGGGCCAATTTGTTCTGGACCCGATTTGGGAATCAATTTCGCAACGCCTCTTAGGAAAATGGCTTGCAGACACCCCTTCCCCCTCCAGTTCTCAGGGGGTATCCTTTGCCAAGGGGTTGAAGGTCGCCCACCAGGGAGAGGGGGAGGGTGTCCGTTCACCAGGCTAACTGGGAAATCTCCCCAGAGGAGCTGAGTTCCTGGATCCAGCACTCCTTCAAGGATTACGTCGTCGAAGACGCCAAGCAACAGTTCCACCACTATGACAAGGATGGCGACGGGAGGGTCTCTTGGGAGGAGTACAATATCCAGATGTACAACCGGGTGATCGACTTCGAAGAGCACACTACGCTGGACGATGCTGAAGAAGAATCCTTCCGGCAGGTGAGAGATCTCAAAAGTTGCTCTGAAAACACGGAACATCTCCCATTTTAATTTTTTTGATCCTTTTATTCTTTCCTACAGCCGAGGGCGCGAGGGAAATGTTTAAAAAGTTTAATATTTTCATTAATGGGGCTGACTCCTCTCTCTGGGGAAGCATAAAAATCCACCTCTCTTTCCAAAGCTCCATTTAAAGGACAAGAAGAGGTTCGAAAACGCTAACAAGGAAGGCGACTCCATGTTGGATTTTGAGGAATTTGTCGCCTTTGAACATCCGGAAGAGGCCGACTACATGAAGGCAAGTCTCGGGGTGGGGTGGGGGGAGAGAATGGCTTTACAAACCGTTCAGGGGTGACCACTTTTTACCAGCAGTCCTCGGTTTCACACCTTTTATTGGTTTATCAAAATACAAAGTACAAAACGTAACAAAGATAATGGAAAACTAAGGAGGGGAAAGAGGAAGAGAAAAAAAATCAGGGCAGAGGGGAAAAGAATATGGTAGTAACTTAAGACCACATCTTTTTCCTTTTATAATATATATAGATAGAATTTAGAGTAGAGGAGAGTTATAAGAATAAGAATAGAATAGAATGGAATGGAATAGAAAATAGAATAGAACAGAATAGAATAGAATAAAAAATAGAATGGAATGGAATAGAATAGAATAGAATAGAATAAAAGGTAGAGGAGAATATAGAATAGAATAGAAAAATCAAGAATCGAATCAGAATAGAATAGAATGGAATAGAATAGAATAGAGCAGAAGCTGGAAGGGACCTTGGAGGTCTTCTAGTCCAATCCCCTGCTTAGGCAGGAAACCCTATCCCACTTCAGACAAATTCAATCTCTTCTTAAAAACTTCCAGTGTTGGAACAGCCACAACCTCTGGAGGCAACTTGTTCCATAGGTAGGTAGGTAGGTAGGTAGGTAGGTAGATGGATAGATAGATAGATAGATAGATAGATAGATAGATAGATAGATAGATAGATAGATAGATAGATGGATAGATGGATAGATAGACAGACAGACACGGATAGATATAATGTATATGCATATGTGCGAGTGTGCACGCACACACACACGCATATTATCTTACTGTATGTTATAATATGTATAATATAAATGCTAGCCATTCCTATAGCACCAAACCTATGTAATGGCAAAACCCAATTTGCACAGCACGTACCCCTGTTTAACTAACTTCTAGTTTGCAAGATGCAATGATCTGTAAGCTAGTAGCACAATACACAACCTGAGACTGGTTAATTCCTAAGCAAGGAGTTTCCAAACCTGCCAACTTTAATGCTGGTGGACTTCAACTTCAATATGGCTGGCGCTAGGGGGATTCTGGGAGTTGAAGTCCACAAGCCTTACAAGCCACCAAGTTTGGAGGCTCCTGCTTTATAGTCCCATGCCTTGTGGAGCAGAGCTGATGAGACCTCCTGATGGTTTCTCCTTCCCACCAGGAGTTTGTCATCCAGGAAGCTTTGGAAGAACATGACAAAGATGGAGATGGATTTATCAGCCTCAGAGAGTTCCTGGGCGACTACCGAAGAGACCCAAGTGAGTGGTGGGCCATTCTTCTCCAGCCTGGGGTCTTCAAGGACCATGAATGGTTGGGAAGTCTGAACATTCTCTGACCTTAGGATACCTGAAGGCCCCAGCTAGAGAAAGCTGGAGGGCTGGGATGTCCAGAAAGTTAAAATATTTCAAAATATTGCTGTGCACTGACTTATACTCCACTAATAATTTATTATTATATTACAAATTCTGGATCTTATCGGCCTTAAGCATTTTAAGAATTTTGCTGATGAAGTGCTTCAGCTTTAAGCATTTGCCAATGAAGTGAGGATATGTTTTAAAATCTTTTAAACCAGGGATCGCCAATCTTTTGGACCTCAGGAACCACCAAACTCATAATTTTAAATCCCACGGACCAGAGACCCTGAGAAAATCTCCCAAAAAAATCTGCAGGAAAACCTCCCAACCCATTTTCCTACCGACCGATCATTATTTACTTCGGATCATAGGATACCGTCTCCTGCTCCGTCCTCAGGGACAGAGAGAGAGAGAGAGAGAGAAACAGAGAGACTTTTGGCTTCATGCAAGGAAAGCAGCAGGAGCAGCAAAAGTCTTTCTTTCTCTCCCCCAAACTCCGCCAGAAATGAGTCTTTGTGAGACTTGTCGCACCGGCACAGCCTCTTGGAACAGGAGGCCTTGCAGGGTCCCAAAGACTCATTTCTGGAGGAGTTTGGGGGAGAGAAAGAAAGACTTTTGCTGCTTTCCTTGCATGCAGCCAAAAGCAGAAGAAGAAAGAAAGAAGCAGAAAGAAGCAGCCCGGTGGCCAGGCCAGGCATGTGGGGTGAGTGGGGCAA
The DNA here is from genome assembly GCA_004320025.1 of Laticauda laticaudata. Taxonomy (NCBI): domain Eukaryota; kingdom Metazoa; phylum Chordata; class Lepidosauria; order Squamata; family Elapidae; genus Laticauda; species Laticauda laticaudata. Next base: position 9,092 of record BHFT01062619.1, on the reverse strand, counting down.
GTTCTCCCCCTCCGCCCTTTCCCCCTCTCTTCACTACCTCGTGTTGTCATGTGGGCGGCGCAGCCTTGTGTTCCCACACAGCCTGGATTAATTGCTTTGGGGGGGACATTTCTCTGCAGTCCACCAAAATTTTTTCACAGACCACCAATGGTCCCTGGCCCACTGGACGGCGACCACTGTTTTCAACCACTCAAGATTGCAGAAACAAAAGCTAACAGCAAAAGCAAAAAAGGGGCTGTGGAACATCTAAAAGGAGGCACAAATGGGAAATACTCCGCTCATCATCCCTATGAATAAGGCTTCTCAAGTTCTTTAAGAAATCGATCCAAAAGTTGAGTCTCCCCTCAAACTTGGCACAGGTAATCCTCGACTCACGAGCACAATTGAGCCCCCACATTTCTGTTTTTGAAGTTTGCTCCATTTTACAACTTTTCTGGCCGCAGTTTTTAAGTGAATCGCAGCAGTTGTTAAAATTAGCAACGTGGTCGTTAAGTGAACCCTGCTTCCCGATTGACTTTGCTTGTCAGAAAGTCGTAAAAGGGGTCCATGTGTCCCCGGGACATACATGCCAGTTGCCAAGCCTCTGAATTTCAATCACGTGACCGTGGGGATGCTTGCAACGGTTGTAAGTGTGAAAAACAGCCATAAGTCAACTTTTTTTCAGTGCCGTTGTTAATTTTGAACGGTCACTAAATGAACTCGTAAGCCGAGAACTACCTGTACTCTTGCCATTTCAGTTCTCATGAAAGACAACTTCCACGATCCGGGTAACAGATCCGTTAGAACAGTGGTGGATCTTTTTTTGGGCTCCTGTGCCAAAAATTGTCCGTGTACTTGCACACTCGCACTCATGTGCCAGCACCCAGAAGGCAATGCATGCCCCCCCCACACCCCCTACATATATGTGTGTAATCCCCACCAAGATAGCTGATGAGAAAGAGAAGGAACAGCCGGATTCAGTGCCTGACACACGGATGTGCAGAAGGCAGAGGAGAGGAGAGAAGTGGAAATCTATGGGCCGGTCCTTGGGACAGAAGAGCCACCGCTGCTAGCAAAGCCCCACCCTAGAGAAGGGTCTCCCAGCCTGCACCCCGAGGCAAAAGGCACATTTTAATGGGGTTTTGCTAAAAAGGGAAAAGCCAGTGAAACACGGAGGTGTTTGCCAAAATGGCGGCCTTTCTTTTCAGACGTGAAAGAGGATCCCGAATGGATTGTGGTGGAAGAAGATCGCTTTAAAAACGATTACGACAAGGATAAGGATGGGAAGCTAAGCCCCAAAGAGCTTCTGANGGCCTTTCTTTTCAGACGTGAAAGAGGATCCCGAATGGATTGTGGTGGAAGAAGATCGCTTTAAAAATGATTACGACAAGGATAAGGATGGGAAGCTAAGCCCCAAAGAGCTTCTGACTTGGGTGATGCCCAACAACGAAGGGCTTGCCCAAGAAGAGGTAAGAGGGTGGAAGGATATTTCAGGCAGTCCTCAAACTTATGACGGTTCATTTCGTGGCCGCTCAAAGTTACATCAGCGCTGCAAAAGAGAGATTTCAGTTAATGACTTTTGCAGCAGCCCCCCAGGGTCACATGATCAAAATCCAGATGCTTGGCAACTGGTTCATACTTATGACTGTTGCAGTGTCCCCCGGGGATCACATCGATCCCCTTTTGCGACCTTCTGACAAGCAAAGTCAACGGGGAAGCCAGATTGACTTAATGACTGGGTTACTAACTTACCAAGTGCAGGGATCCACTTAATAAGGCTGGCAAGAAAGGTCGTAAAATGGGGCAAAGCGCACTTAACCAATGTCCCCCTGAAAGAACGGACATTTTGGGGATCCTTTGTGGTTGTAAGTCAAGGACTCCCTGGTACTTGCAAATTCCATGGCAGAATTGTCTCCAGAAGCCTCCAGAAGTTGTGGATGCTCCCAACACTGGAAGTTTTTAAAAGGCGGTTGGACAACCCTTTTTCTGAAGCAGTGTAGGGTTTCTTGCCTAGGCAGGGGGTTGGACTAGAAGACCTCCAAGATCCCTTTCAATTCTGTTATCCTATCCTATCTTATCCTATTTTCTATTATCTTCTTTTTCTTATTCTATTCTATTATTTCCTATTCTATTTCCTATTCCTGTTCTATTCTCATTCTATTCTATTCTGTTCTATTCTATTCTTTCTCATTCTATTCTATTCTATTCTTTCTCATTCTGTTCTATTTTCTATTCTATTCTGTTATTTATTATTCTATTTCAATTTTCTATTCCATTCTCATTCTATTCTATTTCCTATTCTATCCTATTCTTTCTCATTTTTATTTCTCATTCTATTCTATTATTTCCTATTCTATTCTTTCTCATTCTATTGTTTTCTATTTTCTATTCTATTATTTCTTATTCTATTCTTTCAATATTCTATTCTATTTTCTATTCTATTCTATTATTTCTTATTCTATTCTATTCTATTCTATTCTATTCTATTCTATTCTTTGCTGGCTGAGGAACTCTGGGAGTTGAAGTCTACAAGTCTTAAAGTTGCCAAAGTTGGAGACCCCTGGTCTAAATTAATACAGCCAAGTTCCACATTCAGTCCAATTGTTAAATTTATTTTCTAGGCTGTTCACCTTCTTGACGAGATGGACTTGGATGGAGACCGGAGACTTTCCGCCAACGAAATCCTTGAAAATCAAGACCTCTTTCTCAACAGCGAAGCCACCGATTACGGCCGACAGCTCCACGACAAAAGTTTCTACCACGAAGAGCTTTAATTTCCAAATGATATTTTGCCTTCCTTTTCAAATTGAGATTTTCCTCCCCTCATTATTCAGCTTTAAAAATAATAATAATAATAATAATAATAATAATACCAGTTGGGCAACGATTTTACGTTGCTAACATGCCCTGTACGTTGCCAGCATTACTTTGGTAGTCTAATTTAAAAAATGAAGAAGAGGAAGAAGAAGAAAAGAGTGGGGGGATCTTCAGTGCTCAGATTTCCATACTGCTTTTTGAAACATACTTGAAAATACCAGGATTCGACTGCAAAATAGCCCTAGTTCCGGTTAGATTTTTATTCTTGTAGGAGAGGGAGAATGCAAGGGTAGCTGTCTGGTTCTGTGTTGTTAATAGTTTTTCTATCCTATTTTGTACATTACAAAATGCGGGAGGACGAAGTGTTACATACCAGGTTTCTGTGCGTATTCACTTGTTGGATGCTAGACAATAAGGGGAATATTTTCGCATTTGGAAAGTATTCTATTCACTTGGATTAAAATGTTCAAACCCCCCACCCCCGTTTTGTGCTCTTCCTTCGTCTGCTTAAAAGGGAGGCTGCTTCAGGCAGGATGTACAAGGGGGAAGAAGCCATGGGTGGAAATTCACCAAGCAGAGAAGCCACCTGGAGTTCAGGAGAAACTTCCTAACAGTGAGGACAATTAACCACTGGAACAGCTGGCCACCAGAAGTCATGGGTGCTCCAAGAGTGGAGGTTTTTAAGAAGAGACTGGGCAGCCTCTGAAATGGTATAGGGTTTAGGGTTAGCAGGGGTTGGACTAAATGACCTCCAAGGTCCCTTCCAGCTCTATTCTGATTGATTGATTGAAATCCTGAAAATTGAACAGTTCCTTCTTTCCGTTTCTTTCCTTCCTTCTCCTTCCTTCCTTCCTTTTTCCTTCCCTTTCCTTCCTCCTTCCTTCTCTTTCATTCCTCCCTTCTTCCTTTCTTCCTTCTATTTCTTTCTTTCCTCCTTCCTTCTCTTTCTTCTTTCCTTTCTTCTTCCTTCTCTTTCCTTTCTCCCTTCTCCTTTCCTTCCTTTTCTTTCCTTCCTTCCCTCTCTTCCCTTCCTTTCTTTCCTTCCTTTCTTCCTTCATCCTTCTCTTTCATTCCTTCCCTTCCTCCCTCCCTCCCCTTTCCTTCCTCCTTCCTTCTCTTTCATTCCTCCCTTCTTCCTTCTATTTCTTTCTTTCCTCCTTCCTTCTCTTTCTTCTTTCCTTTCTCCCTTCTCCTTTCCTTCCTTTCTTCCTTCCTCCCCTTCCCTTTCTTCTTCCCTCCTTTCTTCCTTCATCTTCTCTTCTCGTTCCTTCCCTGCCTCCTCCCTCCCTTCCCCCATTCTCCTCCCTCCCTCCTCCTCTTCCTTCTTCCCTGCCCTCGCCTGCTCCATCCCCCACTTCTCTCTCCCCCTTCCCTTCCTGCGTTTTTTTGTTTTCAATTTTTTTACTTTTTCATGGTTTAAAGTACCAGTAAATTGGCATGCAAATTCTTACTAACCAAGAAGAGAGAAAAAAAAAAAAAACTGAAAGATCAGGCTTTTCATGGGGTGGTTTGGCTTGAACAAAGCCCTTCCAACTTTCTATTTGCATACAGCTGTGTGTGCGGGGGAGGAACAAACCCCCCCCAGCCAGTTCCTCATTCCAGGGGACGCTGGCGAAAAAGCCCCCCCCCCCCCAACCTCCCCCCTTCTTGGATCATGGCTGAATAGAGCCATTGATTTTGCCTGGAATCCCCAAAGGTTGGAACATCCCTTTCTCCCTCTGAAAAAGCCTTTTCCTTGTATTTTCTTTCTTCCTTTCCTGGCAGGTGCAATTTGAAAGTTTCCCCCTTCTGCTTTTTGTTTTTTTTAGAAAAGAATTTTACATTTGAAATGTTTTGCAGGTAGTTCTCGACTTACAACAACGGTTCATTTCGGTCAGGGTTACAACATCCCTGAAAAAGGTGACTTGCGACCCTTTGTTCACACTTAAAACGACCGTTGCAGCGTTTCCCCCCCCCCNCCCCCCCACCCAGGCCACGCCATCCAAAATTCAGACGCTCGCATTTACGCCGGGTTGCAATGCCCCGTCGATCCCCTTCGGCGACCTCCCGACTTTCAGCCGAGTCGATGGGGGAACCGGATTCGCTTAACAACCAAGTTGCTAACCTAACCACTGCAATGATTCGCTTAACAGCGGTGGCAGGAAAGGTCGTAAAACGGGGTGGAGGGGGGCAAAACTCACTTAACAATTGTCTCAACGGAAATTTTCAGGCTCAATTGTGGTTGTAAGCCGAGGACTACCTGTGCTTTTCTGACGACGCAAATCCACCCTTGATGCCTTGGTGGCTTTTTACCAGCTTTGGGAAGAGAACCTGGAATCTTTTAACTCTTTTCCTCGTTCTGTGAAGGTCTTTCGCATCTTTGGCTAGGATCAAAAGCCATAAAATATATTTATTCGTCAACATTTATACACCATCCATCTTTGCAACGTAAGTGAGTGACCTTAAGGACGTGATGGGCAGTCCACATCTCCGACAGCCTACCCCCTCCCCGGCAATTTTGGGATCTTTTCCCCCTTGATGCCGGCCTTATTTTGTCCCCAACGCTGCATTTTTCTTAAAAAATGGTCTCCACCCCTTATTATCTCACTGCACGGTTTCCTCGGCTTAGCAACCATCCATTTAGCATTCAAAGTCCCAACAGCCTTGGAAAAAGGGACTTGCAACCGTTGGTCCTCGCCCTTACAACGGTCACAGCATCCCCACAGTCCTATCGTCCAAATTCAGGCCCTTGGCAATCCTAAGTCCTTCCTACGTATGCTGTCGTATCTTGAAGCGGTCGCAAGTCAAGGACCTGCTAGAAAACCTTGTCCAGGAGACTCTCGGTGCTCCAAATCATCCGCATTTGGGGGTTTGAATCTACGGCATGAAAATATCGACCCCGGGGGCAGCGTGGATGGAGACCACAGTGGGGGCACTCAGTTTCCTGGCACAGTAAGCCCCCTCCCCCCGCCCCACCCCCGAGTCGTCATGAAGATGAATCTCTTTACGTCGGCTAGTAACCAACTTTGGAAGTCCCCCTTTACTTCCTACCGCAGAGGAAATGCAACTGTTTTACTTTCCTACTTCGTAATCCTAACCAAACCGTCTTTTCTGCCTCTTTGAGAGACCCAGCAGAGGATCAGCGATCTTAGACCAGCGCATGAGCCAAAATTCAAGGGAGCTGTGTGCCTGTCCACCCTTGTTGCACAGCGATACCAACTGCGTGGCACAGACGGAGCTTGAGCAACACACCGCCTGAAAGCTGCACAACTCGGTGCATTTCCTTCGCTCGATGGAGGTGTGAAACGTTTTGCTCTTGCACCAATGCTGAGCTGGTCACGCTCCTCTTCTGCGCCTCTTTCCCGTAGACGCAAATGCAAAAAATGCAAAAGGTTTCCAGCACACACACACATACTACACACACCCCTTGCACACACCTGTTGTGCTGCTTTCTGCCGGTCCGCAAGGCACATCCAACCCTTAAAAGAGTCTCTCCCTGGAGTTCCTCCACCTGCCATCCCAGTTGCCTCCCTTTTGCCTTCTGGAGTGTTAACTGGTTGGAAGGAAGTGTCTTGTTTCCACCCAGAGGATGGCGACAATGTCTGTGCTTTCCACACACTTGGTGAGAGGCACACTTCTTGGCCCAAAGGGAGAAGAGTTTTGACATCAGCCCCAGAGAGGTGGGGCAAGAGGAAGGGAAAGCTCTGAGGTTTGGGGTGTGCTTTTTCACTTTCAGCAGCAAGTGGCCTGGCTCAGCTTTGTTAAACCATCCAGAGTTCCAAAGGAGGTTTCTCTCCAGAGGAGCGTGTGTATGCATGCACAACATACACACACACACACACACACACACACACAGAGCAGCCGGCTGCCTCTTTCACACAGCTTCGCCCTACAGATCCAACGATGACGCACCTGCAGTTTAAAGATGCCTTCTGGGTAAGTGCCAACAAATTGCCTTCTGATTTCCAGAGGGGGGGTAACTTTGCAAACAGCTGGCCCAGTTCTTTGTATGGGAGATGTTTTAGGGGGGTATTACGGTTATTCAGGGCAAATGGAACAGAACTGGTTGAGCGCTTCTAAACAACCACCCAAAACCTCCAGTCACCGTGTTTAAAGAAAGGAAGACGGGGCTAAGCACTGGAAGAAAAAAACAACCGCCCTTTTTATTTTTTCCCACTCATTGGGTGGCTTTCTTTTTAAATTCCAGTTATTGCTTTATTTCTCCAAGGCAAAAGGTTGGTTTAATATCCCTCCCAGAGCTGATTATGATTATGATTATTGTTGTTATTCTTATTCTTCTTCTTATTATTACTTTAACAGTACAACTGGAATTCTGTCTGTCCACAATAAAATGCTAGGGCAGATCCAGAGGCTTAGCTGGTGGTTTATGCAAAATGCAGATGTATGATGCAAATGTTCCCCCACACCCTGGTGCTTGGGCCTCACCCCTGAAGGTTGCAAAACCTCTGGGTGGTTGCAAGACTTAAGAAGATGGTGTCTTTGGGAAGGCCCACAGAGGAGATTTGTGGAAAGAGAGGTTTTTCTCCTGGGGTTCTTCTCCAGCTGTTGGGTCCTGGGTACCATCTAATTTCTGGACCTTGGAGAGATCCTTGAAAGTGCATGGATGTGTCAGTGGATTTTTGAAAGGGGAGTCGGTCTACGCTTGGGCATTGACCATACCTAGAATCTTCTGCCAAGGTGCAAGATGCAAAGGAGATGGAGGTGGTGTGGATGCAGCAATGTTGAACCCTTGGTGTTGGATCTCAGGATATTTCTGGTCTACATCAACCTGCAGAGACTTAGCTTCTGAGTCCTTGGTTGTTTGTTGAGAGAAAACACCTTGGCTCATCCATGTCTCCTGGAAGAGACTCTAGAAAGAGTGCAGAGAAGAGCAACCAGGGTGATTAGGGGACTGGAGGCTAAAACATATGAAGAATGGTTGCAAGAAGTGGGCCTGGCTAGTCTAGTAAAGAGAAGGACCAGGGGAGACAGGAGAGCAGCCTTCCAATATTTGAGGGGCTGCCACAGAGAGGAGGAGGGGGGTCAAGCTATTTTCTCAATCACTTGAAGGCCAGACAAGGAATAATGGATGGAAACTGGACAAGGAGAGATTTAACCTGGAAATAAGGAGAAATTTCCTGACAGGGAGAACAATCAACCGATGGAACAGAAGTTGCCTTCAGAAGTTGTGGGAACTTCATCACTGGAGGCTTTCAAGAGACTGGACTGCCATCTGTCAGAAATGGTGTAGGGTCTCCTGCTTGGGCAGGGGGTTGGACTAGATGACCTACAAGTTCCCTTCCCACTCTGTTAATCCGTTAATCCTTGTCTCCAGGGTTGAAGACAAGGCTGTAACCACCATGCTGAATGTAGTTTGGGTGGAAGCAAGTTCAGAGATGGTTGTTAGCAGAGTCAGCCTTACAGAACTGGTTGTTGGGTGGCCTGTAAGGTTTCCCATAAATGGAGCACTCTAAAGGCAGAAGAAGATCTCTGAGTAAGACTTTATGAATTGCTGATGGGCATCTTTTTCAGTTCGTATTTTGCTGACTTGATGGTTTTGTTAAAACTAGCTGGCCGGGCTTCAGCGAGTTCTTGATCCTTCCACCCATCACTTCATTCTAGATAAAAATGGGGCAATGCTTTTTTCTCCCCAGTGAATGGCTGATTTGAGTTCTGCCACTTTTTGCTCACTTATCTGTTCCGTTTCAGCATCCATCAGCCGTTTTTTAAATGTGCAAAGGGTGTGGTTTTATCCTTATCCCACTGTACCATGTCCATCTTTTGATGTGTTTTGGTTTCTCAAATGTGCAATGGGAGCAGGTTTATTTGCATTTTTAAAATGAATTTTGCATGACAGCTTTTAAAAAAAAAATAACTGTTTTGTGATACGCCAAAGTGGGGTACAAAACCGGTTATGTTAGACAAGATGTACTCAAATTCTGCATGCAGAATTTTGCAAAAGCTATATACAAATACATGGATACAAGCATATATACATACATACTGTATGTATATTTGTTTTTTACCTGGCTTTATTATTTTTATAAATAACTCAAGGCTGAAAATATATGTACCGGTGATACTCCTTCCTCTTCAGATAAAACACATAGATGCAGATGAAGATACATACATGCACTGATTTTACCAAAAGCCATGTCCCGTGGACAATATATTAGATAAATTACAATTTTTATATCAGTTGCTGCTGGGTTTTTTTCCACTTTCTTCTTTGCATGGCTTTTAAACATTCCCCAGCACTTTCTCTAAATTAATAATAATAATAATAATAATAATAATAATAATAATAATAATAATAA